>PVJX010022367.1:0-30640 GCA_004027295.1 Dolichotis patagonum
TTCTTTCTTTCTTTCTTTCTTTCTTTCTTTCGACAAGGTCTCACTATGCAGTTCAGGCTGGCCTTGAGCTCACTTTGTAGCCCAGGCTGGTCTCAAATTTGCAGTGATCCACCTGCCTCAACCTCCCTCCCGAGGGCTGGGATTACTGGCATGCACCACCATGCCCAGCTCAAGGTAGGTTCTTTGTGTGCAGAATCTTGTTGGTTTTTACTGTTGTAGCTCCTGATTCTGGCATTTAGCCCCTCTTACAAACAGAAGGGCCACAGGGAGTTGGTCTGCTGAGGATCTAGCGGTGCAGGTGAAATTCTCATATTTTGGCCTCTCAAGAGTCTTCTAGAAACCCTTCAACCCTGCTCTTGTTGAAGTTTTTGCTTTTACTACTGGCTAAGCAGACTGCCCCCAGGGGCCTCCACACCCGCAGAGCTCCACACTCCTGCCTCACCAAGTTCTGTATGGCCTTGTCTCACCCATAGTCTGTTGCAGAGTGCCTGCACCACACCCCTGCCTGCTGGTGTTTCCTCCTGAACTTTTCACTGGGACAAATCTCTCCACTCTCCTCCCCAACCTTCCCCAGCCCAACTAAGTCTGTTTGTAGTACTTCTCAACCCTAAAAGGAAGAGAGGTGAAAGGGAGGAAATATAGAGGAAAAGATAAGATAAAGCCAAAATAAAGATAAAGCCAAAATAAAGTTACCATATGGCAAATTTGGTTCATCACCATTGCATTTGGTGGCTGGAGTAACAGAGCCATTGCCAGACAATGCCAGCTAACTCTGCACAGATTATTCACAGCACCTTCCCATCCACCCACAGACATACACCATTAGTAATTGTGCGTAGGGAATCATAACCACTGAAGCTTTGAGGGAGTCTATGGAGAGCAAATCCAGCAGCACTTAGGAAACACTACTGCCCCAGCAGTAAACTGGTCAGGATTTCTGGCATTGGGAAACTCTAGAAAGGCTCTGGCTTTGTTTTTTAAAGCAGGTTCATACATCCATGCCACTGAGAGGAAGGAGACTCTGAAAATACTTAGAGAAGGGAGGAAAAGTCAATGGAGAGAGTCCGGAGGCCTCCCTGCTGCCTGCACAGTGCTCTGCAGTACTGTGTGGTCTCAGCCCTGCCCACAGGGAGCCTGTCTTCCCTGCCCCTCAGACACTATGCAGCCTGTTGCATACCTAACTCTCTCTGAGTGACCTCCAAACAGTGGAGCCCTTCCTATGTCCAGGACTTGGGAGTCACCCTAGACTGTGCATACCCTGGACATTCATCTGGCTTCAGAAACAATGCAGCTGCTTTTGTGACAGTGACCCTTGCTCAGCGGCACAAACGCCCGCCTTGTAAGCTTGAGGTCGTGATTTCAATCCCCAGCACACACAAAAAAATAAAAATAAAAATCTATTCAAGGCCTGGGGATGTGGCTCAATGGTAAGAGTATTTGCCTACTATCCAAAGGCCCTGGATTCCATCCCCAGCACTAAAGACAAAATATAAGTTTAACTGGGAGCCACCCCATTGATTGGCCAGTGAGCCTGGCTGGGGCCTGCCCCCCACTTGAGGTGTTTCCAGTGCCTCCTGACCTTAGCATATCCTGCAGCCAGTCTGCCCCCAGCTATCTGCTCTCATTCCTCAGCATCCATTCTGGTGTGTTTTTTTTTGTTTTTTTTTTTCTTTCCCTGTGGTAACAAATTGGGCCCAAGAATATCATGCAGAAATTCAGGCATTCATTGGCCTTAACCCACATGCTTTTTTTCCACCTAGTACTGGGGTTGATCCCAACATCTTTGTACTGAGCTAAACCTAGACCACCTTTTTTGAGACAGAATCTTGTTAAGTTGCCCAAGCTGGGCTCAAACTAGTACTTCTGCCTCAACCTCTCAGAGTGCTGACATGTACCACCACACATGGCTCCTTGAGACTCCTGTCTGTCCTGTTGTCCCATGGGTGCATCTTTGTAATGTGGTAGGGACACTCTCTGGGCCCCAGCAACAATGACCAAGTAGGATTCTATGTTAGGCATGTACCAGACACAGTGCACAAAATAGGAGTCCAGCTGGGTGACATGGAGTTCCTATTCTAGTACTCCTTGGCAGGTGTAAGCAGATGGCATCATGATGGGATCATGTTCCTCTGAGCTCTGGAAAGGCCTGCTGAGTGCTACCCAGGATTCAGGGGATAATTCTGGGGTGTCAGACAGTGTGAGTAGTTCAGAGAGGGGTAGAGCTCATAGTGCCAGCCTGTCCTGAGGTTTTTTTATGGGACAAAGTTCCCTGGACTAACATTTCTGTTCTGCACCTGAGCCGGGGCCCCTTTATCCCTTCTACCCTGCTTCTGTCCCCACTCCCCCCCACTTTGCATCCGTTTGCATTCCTGCCCGGCTGCTTTGTGTAGCTCCATAGTCTCTCCATAGCCTCCCCATGGCTATTGTGTCCAGACCCTTTCCCAAGAAAGTACACTGTACCATCATTCCTGAAGCACTGGATTTTACTGTTCCTGGGGTCCCTGGGTGACGTGCCAGCTGTGTAACCTTGAGCAGATCATCTCCCTTGAGCTCCCATGTGCCCACCTGTGATGTGCAGGTATGCAACGCATGTAGAAGGCACTCAGGAGCTCATCCCTGGGAGACACATCCTCCTCCTCTGGCTTTTGCTAGCAACCCTGACATATCCACACCTGTGCCACTAGCAAAATGAGAGTATTCGAAGGCTTTTGCTATTTCCCTCCCTGCAAGGAACTCATTCCTGAAAAAAATGCACTGCTGTCTCCCACCCTGCTCCTAAAGACTGGGTTTGTTCCCATCCCACTCGTCACCTCTGTAGGCCAGTTGTCTGGGGATGGGTCCTTGAGGCTGCTTCTGTACCAAGCATTTGTAAGCTGACTTGACCCTCAGGGCTGACATCTGAAATGCTCTCCAAGTTGCCTATTTCCTGCTTTTTTTGAAGTGAAAGGGTGCCCCTGGCTTGTCTTACTCCCGGTTGGATGCCTTCTCACTGACTCCCATCCTCTGAGGTCTGCCAGCTACCCTGGCCTGGGACAGCTGAATTGCTGAGAGGGACCCATGTGCTTGGGGCCCCTTTGGGAACACAAGTGGTGGTGCTGATGAAATTCAGGAAGCAGATGGTTACTTGGGAGGATCTGGAGGGGCCTCATGTATGAAAAGACCAATGTACCATCTTAGACCCTGGAGGGAGTCTAGGAGGAAGCATCTAGGCCACGTCCAGGCCTCCTTAGGATATGAAGAGAAACAGGACGCTGGGGTCCAGCTCCTTTTAAGAGGAGAGAAGCTCTTATATTCCCTGAGAACTTGACCCTGGCCTGGGCCTGGTGTTCTGTCTCCTCTGGAGACAGATGACTGTCTTTATGCAGTTGACTGATCTCCATACTTCCTGGTACCTAGATACAGTCCTTGAGAACCCTGCTCTGCCCTCTCCAACAGCAGAGGGTGTCAGCAGTGTGTGCCTGTGCCCTGTGGTCTGGTAGCTAAGGTGGAAACATAAGCTGTGAGGTAGCCTTCTCATTGCAACATCCCCTGCCCAGCTATGCCTCTCTGCAGCTACCTTGCTGTCCCCCAGAGGAGCACCAGTTTTTAGGCCATGGACAAGGACTGACTGGTTTCTAAAAGGGACAGAGCTGTTCCACAGGGACTCGGTACATGTGGAAAGTGCAGCAGGTGGAAATTCAGGGTAGGACAAGCGGGGTGGTGGGCACTTGAGGGACAGGCTGGGAGGGAATCACTGCACAGCCAGTATTGCCCTTCAGACTGGGGTGGGGTAAGCTGGACATGGGGATCCAGGACCTTTGCTTTCTGTTCCTCAGTACAGTCTGTAGCTCTCCACATGGGACTTGTGGGTCTTGGATTTTGTTAGCACCTAGGTTGATTCTAGAACATGTGTGGGACATGCTAGTCACCCTGGGGCCCCAGGACTCAGTGGTGTGTCAAGACTGCCAGGGAAACCTGCTGTATTTGTTCAGGTCAGCACTTTGCAGGCATATAGCAGTCCTGGCCTAACCTTGTGACATCATTTAAGAGCTCCACTTAACTCTAGGCAAGAGTGTCACAGAGTGGTGGGAACAGTCCATTCCCTCTGTTACTGTCCCACTGGGCCAGCAGCTTTGGTTCAGGGCCTCTGACCCAGCCATGGGGAAATCATCACAATGTGGGTGGCACTGTGTGCCTCAGTCCCCCTGCTACCCTAGCGCACACAGTGCCCTGGGCAGCACCGTCTGACACAGTCAGTGAGAGCAGATAAACTGGCATGCAAGAAGCAGGTGCCATTTCACTCCTCAAGCTTGGTCCAGACCACAGGTCCTAAAAGGGCCAAGCAGCTATGGTGGGTAGGTCCCTGTGTCCTGCCCTGCTGGCCCACAGGGTGGGCAGGAATCATTAGGGGGTAAGATCTGGATTTGTTCCCAATTGGAGATGCTGAGAACCCAGAGTGTTTCTCATCCATTACTCCCTGACCATAGCAGAAGAGTGGTGGGGGGAGGTGTGGAGCCATGACTGTCTTGGGTACCAGTATGCGTATGGTCCCACAAAGGCATGTGGGAACGTGTGGCTGTGAGTTGCAACTCTGTTGTCCAGAGGGCTATGGAAGGGCCTCTAGGTAGGCCTGCAGCACTGTACAGATACATTCTGTGTGTTTAAGGGTGGGGCTGTTGCCTGGGTGCATATTTGGAAAAAGACAAGGGAGTAGCTGAGGCCATGAGGGAGGACAGGCCTGTGAATATGGTGGCAGGTGGCATGGAGGCACATGGGAATGTGTGACTGTTAGTTGGCTGATCCTCTCCACTTCCAGGTCAGCCAGAGTGGCCTCACTATGCTGTCTTCACCGTCACCTGGCCAACAGGTGCAGACTCCACAGTCTATGCCCCCTCCCCCACAGCCATCCCCACAGCCAGGCTCGCAGCCCAACTCAAATGTCAGGTAAGCCTGGCCAGGGACAGCCCTCTCATCTGGTCCTCAGATCCTGGCTCACACCTGCTTCCTCTCATTTGGCTACAGTTCTGGTCCTGCCCCATCACCCAGCAGCTTCCTGCCTAGCCCCTCACCCCAGCCTTCCCAGAGCCCAGTGACGGCACGTACCCCACAGAACTTCAGCGTCCCCTCCCCTGGACCATTAAATACCCCTGGTAAGTGGGACTTGGGACCCGGGTGCCATGAGGCACCAGTAATCACCTTTATGAGGCCTGAACTCAAAGGTGCATGTGCTCTGGGGCCCCTCAGAGCTTGAATGTCCCACCTGAGGGTTTGCAGAGAGACAGCCTCACACACTTATGTCCCACAGTGAACCCCAGCTCTGTCATGAGCCCAGCAGGTTCCAGCCAGGCTGAGGAGCAGCAGTACCTGGACAAACTGAAGCAACTATCCAAGTACATCGAGCCCCTGCGCCGCATGATCAACAAGATTGACAAGAACGAAGGTGGGGCAAGGGCCGGGCTGAGGGCAGGGCCCCTGTAGATACCTCAGGCCTGGGTCTTAGTGTCCCCTCTTTGTCCCAGACAGAAAAAAGGACCTGAGTAAGATGAAGAGTCTTCTGGACATTCTGACTGACCCCTCAAAGCGGTGAGCTTTACCCCAAGCCAGACAGTTCTGCACTGCAGCTCTTGAAGGGCTCCCAGGGCCTGCTGATGATAGGAAGTTAGCTAAGGGCCCTGTGAGAGGTCCTGGAGGCTTCATGTGGGTGTGTGCTAGGGCATGGAGCCCTGAGCTGACTTTCTCCATAGCGCAGCCTTCGCCTGCTCCAGGCTGCTGCTGTGATCCTCACAGTTCCACCCTGTGGCTATCACGGCTTGGTTTACAGTGGGCTCTTGGTCAGCCATGACAGGCCTGAGTCCGACCTTCATCTCTGCCCCTACTTGCCAGTAATCTTCGCCAGGAGACTGCATCTTGGTCACCCCATCTGCAGCAGGGCTGCATGTGCTCCTCAGGAAAATGGAACAAAGTGGTGCCCAAGCAAAGAATGTGGAAGGCAGTGGCCCACCAGCCACAGGAACTTGGGCAGTACTGTGCATTACTTGTGCACTGAATGGGCCTTTCTGTTACGTCTCTCCCATCTTGCTGCTTCAGCTCACACTGTACTCTCCTTCAAGGAAATTCTTGTCCTGCTTGTCTGGGTCAGATACTATGCATTGCTAAATGGGGCCTGTTGGAGCTGGACAGCCCTCCAGGCCCTCAAGCTGACCTTTCATTGGGGTTGTGAGGCCAAGAGTGAAGGGCTGACCCAGATGAGACCAAAGCCTTCTCAGCCTGGCCTGGGAGCAGCTGACCAACTAGCTGGGCTTACTGTGGAGGTTTCCAGTGGCTGAGGCTCAGGGAGGCCAGACAAGCAGTGGTTGGGATCAACAACTGAGTTACCAGCTTGCCCAGCTCCCAGCATAGAGGACAATCCACATCTGCCCTCCCCTCAGATGTCCCCTGAAAACCCTACAGAAGTGTGAGATCGCCCTGGAGAAGCTCAAGAATGACATGGCGGTGGTGAGTGGAGCTACAGGCACCTCTTGGGGGTCAGGGCCTACCCCACTATACCTTGAAGCTTGGCTGGAAGGAGACTGCATGTTCAGGGCTGTGCCCAGGAAGCCTGTTTCAGGCTGGTGACTTGGAGAGTGAGAATGTAGAAGTCGCTCTCTGTCCTTGGTCCCTGTGGGTGCCTCTGGCAGCCCAATACCAAGTCCTGCCCCTGGGGAGGGATGCCTGGGTGGGAGTAAGGCTGCAAGGGTTAGAGCTGTGTACAGGCTCAGTCAAGGTGGTACTGTGCTGTGAGTAAAGGTTTGGCCCTGGGCTGGAAGGCCTCCTCAGAGTAAGCAAAACCTCGAGTGCAGGCTGTGATCCACCTATCCTGTTCCCAGCCCACACCCCCACCACCCCCAGTGCTACCGACCAAGCAGCAGGACCTGTGCCAGCCACTCTTGGATGCCGTACTGGCCAACATCCGCTCACCTGTCTTCAATCATTCCCTGTACCGCACTTTTGTGCCAGCTATGACAGCCATCCATGGCCCTCCCATCACGTATGTACCTTCAGGGGTGGGTCTCAAGGGGGTGAAGGCCAGAGGCTACATGTACATAGCGTGGTCAACACAACCTCCTCCAGGGCCCCAGTGCTGTGTACTCGGAAGCGCCGGTTTGAGGAGGATGAGCGGCAGAGCATCCCCAATGTGCTGCAAGGGGAGGTGGCCAGATTAGACCCCAAATTCTTGGTGAACTTAGACCCTTCTCACTGCAGTAACAATGGCACTGTCCACCTGATATGCAAGCTGGGTAAGTAGCCAAGTAGGATGGGGATGGGGTGGGGGATGTCTAAGGTTCTGCTACCCATGCCTGAGGCCATGAGGTGTCTGGGCCTGCGGGACAGTGCTTCCCTCCTCACAGCTGGCCGTGCACTCACACAGCCCTCCCCGCTGTCTTCACTTCTGAGCAGTGTGGACAGCTTCTAAGCCTTGAGCCCACCCCTCAACTTCCTCTCCCCTACAAGAAGAGGCTGCTGGCTCTGTGTTTGGAGCCCACCAGGCATTGCTGCAAGCCATAGCAGAGCTTTTCAGGGTGTGGGGAGCTGTGTTCCAGGGCAGGGCTGTGGGGCAAGCAGGCTGAAATGTACATCAAGTCAGTGTGTGGGGCAGGTCATAGGTGCAGCCTCGTGTCTTGCAGATGACAAGGACCTCCCAAGTGTGCCACCCCTGGAGCTCAGTGTGCCTGCTGACTACCCTGCCCAGAGCCCGCTGTGGATCGACCGACAGTGGCAGTATGGTGGGTGAACTGAGAGAGAATGTCTGGGGTCAGGGCAGGCTGGGGTCAGCACTGGGCAGCTTCCATGTGCCTCCTCCCTCCCCAGCACTGTCAGGAGCAATGTACTCAGCAGTCACCTAGAAAAGGGTGTGTGCCACTCATTGCACCCTTCACCCATCTGTCCTGAGGTGCAAGGCAGCTATGTTCAGTGGGGTAGTAGTGAGCAAGCCCACGGCTCAGGAATACCCAGCTGCTCCCAGTGGCCGCTGTGGAGCTCTGCAAGGCTGACCCAGGGCCACCAGCAGGAGCCTGGTCTTATGCAACTCTAGCTGCATGATGAGGCTCTAGAAAACCAGTCCAAATTCGAGTTCTTCACTTAAGGTATGACTCTGAGAGGGGAGCCGTGCTGTCTGGCGACTGATGCAGGGCTGTCTCTTCCCACAGAGGTGCATGTGCAGACCAGGCTCAGATGTGGCTGGCTGTCTCACTCAGGGCCTGATGCTCACAGCCTGTTGCTCTATTGCAGACGCCAACCCCTTTCTGCAGTCAGTGCACCGGTGTATGACCTCCAGGCTGCTGCAGCTCCCTGACAAGCACTCGGTCACAGCCCTGCTCAACACCTGGGCACAGAGCATCCACCAGGCCTGCCTCTCGGCTGCCTAGCCAGGAACAGCAGGGACAAACAATAGCTTCGTCCATTCTGTGGATCCACGCCGCATATTGGAACTTCATAGGTGTTGGGTTCCTTAGAGAGCCTGGGGTTAGGTTAGCTTTCCTGCTTTTCTCTTCTGCCTTGGGGTCTCCCCATACTTGTACAGTATTGGGCCAGCTGGCTGTGGAGCTGACTACATGGGGACAGTGCAGGGAGGGCTCTTCCTAGAGAACATTCTCCATACAACCCCCTCCAGGGAGTCAGACCTGCGGGCCATGTTCCCTGTGGCCTCCCCAGGCTCCCTGTCCACTCTCAGCAGCATGAGGGAGAACTCAGGGTCTCACCCAAGCATCTTGTGAATTAGCGTATGTTCTACTCATTTCCACAGGACGTGGAAGAGGACATAGGAAATCCTGACACCACAACTCTCTGGTCACAGTGTTGGGTTCAGGCCATGCTGCTTGCGGCATGTAAAACATAGCCAGAGATGCTCTGGGACTTGGGTCCCAGGCTCCATTTCAGAGGGAAGGCCAGCCTCCAGGCAGCAAGGAGTCCCCAGTCTCAGGTGGGCATCAGGCCATGTGCTTTGAGGAAGCAGGGGTTGGAGGGTCAAAGGAGCCTATCCCTGGTATACCTGTGTCACTTGGCGAAGGGCACCTGATTCCCACTGTGAGGGATGAAGACTGACCAGCTGGGTACTGTCCTTGGGACCTGGCATCCTTGGAATACCCTGTTCTGTGCATCACCCCTAGAGTGTGGACTCCCTGAGGGTTGCAGCTACACAGTACCTTTGTGTGTTGCCTGCCACACTGAGCAGCAGCCAGCAGTCCTCTGGTGACAAGAAATTCCCTTTTTATATGTGCACTACCCTGTCATATGTGGTTCCTATAATAAATTTATTATTCCCATGTTTGCCAGAAGTTCCTCCCTGCCTTCCTTCTCTATGCATCTGGGGTCCACTATCCTGTCAAGCCTGCTGCTGGGCAGTGTCAACTGGCCCCAGACACTTGTCCTCTCTGTATAGCATTCTGTTCCTCAGCCTGTGTCATACCCAGCTTCACGGCCAACTTCTTGCTGAAATGATGCCCAGGAAATGGGGCAGTGAGGCCAGGAGCACCATGCTGCTGGGTGATGGTGTTGCAGGCAGCTGTTGACTAAAGGGTAGCAGGGCCATGACATCCTGGAGAGAGTGGTTCTCCCTTGGCTGTGACCCTCCCAGGATGAAGGCTCAGCTGGACCACTCATCAGCACCATTGGTGCCTCTAGCAGTGTCCAGTATGCCCTCATACAGCTGCACTGTGGTAGGCTTGGACAGGTGTGGGGCAGGCTTGCCCAGGGGGCCACCCCTACTGTGCACCCCAGCATAGTGGCCCCTGAATTAGAGGTCTTGTCCTCATCTCTGAAAAGTCATGGTAGCAGTTCAGAGCTGACATGCAGGAATGACCTCCCCTGCCACCATTTCTTCCATGCAGTATCTAAGCCATTATGGACCCATGTGGGGAAGAGGGGCTACTGTGGACAGAGGTAACTTCCTTTTGGGCACTGAGGGGTCTCCATGTTTCTTCCACAGTTTCTTAGTCTATTCATTATTAGCATGGAGCTCCATCTTCAGTACATGCTTTGCTTGTCATTTTCAAAGACACACCACAGAGAAGCAGTGTGGGCTATGCTGTCCATACCCTCCTGGACCCTGGTCCTGGCTGATGACCATAGCTGATGGGGCCTGCCCATGGGTCATGGGTCCCTGTAGCTTTCTCTGCGGGGCTTTTGTCTTGAGTGCCCTGGGCCAGAAATGGCCCAGACTGTTCCCTGTTCGCCACTGTCACATCTCTGATGTGACAGGGTGCCCACTGCCCAGCCAGGCCTGGGCGCTGGGAATACAGATGATGACCCAGCATGACCTACCCCTCCAGGGACTGCCCTGGCCATAGATAAGTGAACATGGGCAATGTGATGATCACACAGTACCTTTACCGCTTACCCCCAGGCTAGCCAGTTCACACCATTGCCACGACTCAGGTCAACCTCAAGAGGACATGGGGAAAGGCCTATAATCTCAGCACTCAGCTGAGGCAGGAGGATCGCTGAGTTTGAGAGTAGCCTGGGCTACAAAGTGAGTTCTCACCAACCTGAACTGCATAGTGAAACCCTGTCTCAAAAAGACAGATCTAGATGGAGAGAATGAATGAGAATGGGGAAGGGGACCTGACACACAGATACCCAGTGACCAAATCCTTGGCACTCCAGCCAAACAGTACAGCAATATGGGAGGGGGAAACTGAGGCACTGGCCCAGGTAGGTAGGGAACAAATAAGATCCAGCTGAAATGAGGTAGGAGCGAGGAACAGTCACATACTGAAAAGTTCTACACCAAGTTAGGCCCTATTAGGAAGGCAGGCTAAGGGTAGAGGGGTCCCAGGCAGTGTTCATTTTAGCTCTGGTGTGTTTAGTGGGTAACAATTCATTGAGCTATACACTTGTACTTCCTGGGGTGTGGAACTCTTTCTTACCAATGAGGGCCTGACCATGTTCAGAGAGGAGAGGGCTGCTGGGGTGAACCTTCTAGAATGTGCTGCCATGCATGACACTGTCCTGTTTCCTCTTCGGACTTAATGCTGTACTTCTGGTTGGAGCCCTGCCAAGAGCTGGGGTCACCCAAGAGGGTGGAGATGTCCCTCCTGTGACTCAGTGCCCAGCCTGCAGCCCAGATTCACCCTTATTCTCCTGCAGAGATCTCTCCTCCAGGACCTGGCCAGCATCTGTGCTCCACCGAGCCCAAACTGTGGACTGTGGCGCCATCTGCTGGACGCCAGTGGCCCTGGTGCTATGTCCACTGAAGCCTGAGGTCAAACAAGCAAGGTGGCTGCTCCCAGACCTATATCCTATCCTAGCTCCACTCCTATCCTCACAGTTGCCTCTGCAAGCTCGCTAGGCTAAGAGGGCCAACCCTGCCTAGTGCCACGTTGCTCTGGGAACAAAAGGTGTGGTGAGGGAGGGTGGGGAAGGAGATGGAGATGGGGCTTGGGTCCAGGTCTTCTAGGAGAGTACACCTGATTCTATAGGGAAGAACCGTCTGCCTTTATGTCTTTATATTACACTTCTTTTTTTAAAAACACTTTTTTTATTTGGTCTTTTTGAGACAGGGTCTTCCTATGTAGTTCAGGCTGGTCTTGAGCTCACTCTGTAGCCCAGGCTGGTTTCAAACTCAATGATTCTCCAGCCTCAGCCTCCCGAGTGCTAGGATTACAGGCATGCACCACCTTGCCCAGTAGTACTTCATTTTTGAAGGAGATAAGAGGTTCACAAATCTAACTTTCAGGCAGGCTCAGTGGCACAGGCCCTATAATCCCAGCTATCTGTGAGAGTGAGGCAGGAGGATCATAATTGCAGCCATGGAAACTTAGCAAGAATCTGTGTCAAAATTTTAAAAAGAGCTGCAGAGGGCTGTAGCTCTGGAAAAGATGCTAGGTTCATTCCCAAGTATTGGTGTGTATGTGGGGGAATGAAGGCATAGTAGGGTAAATTCTTTTCAGTAGTGGGGACTGCTCTGGGCCTCATGAACTAGGCAAGTTCTGTGTCACTGAGCCACATACCCAGCCCTTTTTCAAACTGAGACAAGGTCCTCTTGTGTTCCCCAAGCTAGACTTGAATTTATCACTCTCCTGCTTCAACCTCTCTAATAGGTGGGATTATAGGCATGTCCCACCATGCCTGACTGGGGAGGTAGCTCTCAGAACAGCTGCTTTTGCCCTCTGGGCTCTCTAGTCAGCCAGACCTCAACTAGGAAGCCACAGACTTAATGCTTCAGTAAGGCAAATGATAGAGTTAAAAGGGTGGGGTGGGATGGAGGTGGGTCAATGCACCTGAAAATTAAAGGGACTAAGGAAGAATGTTTACTAGTCTGGACCTAGAGAATGGGAAGCCTAAAGCTGTGAATGCCCCTCAAATCTTTGGCTGGCTCTGAACTACAGGCACATGCATTGACAGGACCCAGTGGAAGCCAGGAGAAACAAAAGTAGGGTGTCCCTACTGGCGGGGCTGGCAGTGCCCATCTCTGAAAACCTGCTGCTCTCCTCAGAGACCAATGCAAGCTACAGGCAGCTGATGTGCCTGGCACAGGAAGACCCACAAAGACTGGAAGATGCTGTCACATTGACTGACCTTTGCCCTGGCCCACCATTTATATGGGTTGGGTCAGATGTTGAAAGCTTTTGGGCCCCAAAGTGCCAGTGAACAGACTTGTACTCCAAAATATATCCTGAGATTACATTAAAATACAAGGCCCAACATTTATAATTTGAAAACATGTTATTCTGTTTCTTAAAAAAATCCCACATACACCAAAAAACAGAGGCTTGGGTTTAAAATCACCAGCAAGACACCATTGTGGTACATTGTTTGCAGGATGAACAATGCTGAGACTGATTTATTTTTGACAATGAATGTGTAGCTGTCATATACCAGGTATGTGTTATCAAAAGCATGCCTGTCTCTGAGTCCCTAGTTTAGGGAGTTTTTGCCCATCGTTGGTTGCAGATGGAAGCCAGCAGGACCCTGCTACAGCCCTCTACCTCCATCAGTGCTTGCTCATGGTGCAGGACTGCAGAGGCGTGGGGGCCAGAGGTAAAGTACAATGCTCTGCTCTGAGAGGGTCTCCATGGAATTCAAAAGTGGCACCTTCAGCCCAGCTTTGGACTCACTGGGAGAACATAAAAGAGAACCATCATTCCTTTGCCAAATGTGATAGCAAACCTTCAATTTAAAGTGAATCAGGAGAGCCATTATTTAGTTTTCTCAGGAATTTCTTTTAGAAACTGATTCTTCCCTGAGGGGAGGCTAAGCTGCTGTTGGGGAATCTCTTGGGGAGAGATTTAACAACCTACTCTGCCCACTTCAAGGACAACCACAGTGGAGAGAGAGCCCAGGCCTGGAGTCACTGTGGGCACAGTAGTCTGTTTCACATGGCAAAATCTTCAAATGGTTATGAAGGCCTCCAAGATAGCTCAGTTGCTTGCAGGGCCTTGGGCTGGCACAGTGAATGGCTATGGCCAGCTCTGGTTGTCCCACAGCATGGCTCAGGAGCCCTCTGACCCTGCCCCTTGTCAGTCTCCCTTCTCATTTCAGTTTCTCCTGGATGATTCCATGGTCACAGGAAAACAGTCCAAAGATCACCACATTCTGGCTCGTCAACAGCCTGCCAGAATCTCCCAGGCCCAGTGCAGCAAAGCCCAGCAGTCTGCTCTGGAGACAACAGCCACCCATCAGGGCTGGTGAAGCTTCCCCCGTTCTGTCAGCAGTGTCATGGCCATGGCATAGAGGAGGTAGCCCAGAACAAGCAGCAGAGTGCAGGGCAGGGGCCTGATGCACAACAGTGAGCCTATGACAAAGGCCAGCAAGAACGAGAACAGTGTCCGGTAGCTGCCCAGGAAGCGTAGGCTAAGCCGGGGGCCCCGGGCCTGGTTGGCTGCCTGCCTTCGTCCCACAGGGCTCAGCAAGTGCCTGTTGGCCATTGTAGGCTCAATGAGGTGGTAGCGACAGAAGCTGCCAAGGAAGTCATCCCGGGAACACAGAGCAACCATCTGGCCTGCAAACTGAAGCACAAAAACTCAGATGGGATGGTGACTATAGCAAGTGCTCTGGGCCTCAGGGCAACACATCATTTCTCTCAAGCCACCCCAGGACTCAGTCAACTCTCACAGGCTCATTCTCCATCTGGACCCTCTCTCTCCACACTCACAGGAAGGTGGGAGTGGGGCTGCTGCACTCAGCCAGGGAATCTGGAATCATTCCAAGAGTGAGTGGACAGGCCCACCCCTACTGCCCACTCACTCTGCGATTGATGGCAGATGACAACCGGAAGAGCGCTCGGACCAGGCTGGCATTCTCATAGCTCCGAATTGGCTGCAGCTCTGAGTCCCCTTGATACTCAATTTCAAATCTGCGCAGCCCATTGATGATCTAGAAACCCAGACCATGAAGACAATTCAGAGGATACATCTTTGTCAACAGCCCAGAAGAGCCTCTTCTGTTTTATCAGGACAAGAGGGAACGGAGCACAAGTCACAGGATGAGAGAGGCCTCTTACTTGGTAGCGGCCCAGGGGCGTAAGGATGAGCCCATCCTCCCCCACGATGCAGTCCGGGAGCTGCTTCTTCCCATTTTCATCCTGTGTGGTCCCCAGAGCGAGTGTGAGCTGGGCAAGCTGGGCTTCACTGAGCTGTCAGAGAGAAACAATTCTGCTTTCAATTTTGAGGTGAAGGATAAACAACTGGTCTTCAACCCACCAGCCTGACAGTCAATGACAATGAGAGCCAGACATGACATCATAGGTGCAAACCCATCTATGAGATGAGTCCCCAGGGGGAGGAGGGGGCTTCTGGAACAGAAGTCATGCTGGAGACTTGTCCCAGCCCTGGGACTCGACACGGGCTGGGTAAGGAGAAATCCCTCAGGGAAGGGACCATACTGGCTATGGGACAAGCCCCAGGTCACATACTCGGAATATCTGGCGCAGGTACTCAAGGGCCTTCTCTAGGTACTCATCTGTCTTGCGGATACTGTCCTGACCCATCTCGTCCAGGTCATTGGCTGGGTAGTAGCTATTTGGGTCTGTGGGGGAGAACCCCAGCCATGACAGGAAGGACCGGCCAGCAGGGCTCTCCACACACTGGTCAGAGATGGACCTGGCAGTCTGCTTGGCTTGTGTGATGAGCTGAGCAAGGCGTAACACCTGTGAGGGAGACATGGACAAATGGCTTGGGTGGAGGCACTCCCAGCACCTGGCCACATACAGAAGAAGGCTGTGCTGTTATCCAGGAAGGGGGACCTGGGGTCAGAAGTTTACATTCAGTGGGTGAAGGACCAGGAAGGACTCATGGATAAACTTTTTGCTTTGTTCTTTTTGTCTTTTTGAGACAGGGTCTCGCTATGCAGTTCAGGCTGGCCTCGAGCTCACTTTGTAGCCCAGGCTGCTCTCCAACTGGCAATGATCTTTTTGCCTCAGCCTCCTGAGTTAGCGCTGGGATTATAAGCATATGCCACTACACTGGGCTTATTCTGTTTATTTTCAGACAAGGTCCCACTATATAGCCCAGGGTGGCCTGGAACTGGTGATCCTCTTTCTTAGCCTCCCAAATGCTGAGATTTCAGGCAGGTACCACCGTGCCCGGCATATGGATGATCTCTTAAATGTGAAAAATTTCCAAACCTCGCCTCTATTATCAGATAAAAATTAGTCTTTACTGGACAAAGAGGAAGAGACGTCTACTCAAACATAATTTCCCTCCTTTTCTGAACTCAGACACCTTCCCAGCTCCGTTTGTTCCCACAGCTGCAGGGATCCCATGCTGGGCAGTGCCTCCACTCACCAGGGTCCGGACCTCAGGCCCGAACATCGGGGTATACTTGCAGTCCTGGCCCTCCAGGCTGTAGACATGGCTCTTCACCTTAAATGAGGCATCAGTAACGGCTGGTGGCCATGGTGACAAGAAGCTGCCAGTGACAGTAGGAGCTGTGAAGAGCCGGTGCTGGCGATGGGGGATGACGAGTTCTGGCTCCAGGAACAGCTGCTCACCTGGAAGGCAGGACTTGAGTCTAGCACCTACTTCACAGGCCAGAGTGCTGGTGCTTTGGAAGGGCTCCAGAACACTTCCTATCAGCAGGGCTGGCGGCTAAGGACCAGCTCTGATGCTCAGGGAGCTCCAGTCACACCAAAAGGAAGCCAACAGGGAGACAATAGCATGCTGGGGTGCGAGACCATCTCGTGATCCACCCCGTAAGACATTAGAGCAACGGTCTGGAAGGAGCTGTACACAGTGGGTGGTTCTGCTGGCATACAGAGCACAGGGCTCCCACCTGTTGTCTGTGGCCACAAGGAAGGCGAGGTTCAGAGGCTTCCTCAAAGCAATGTTGTGCAGAGCCACCTGCAAGCCCATGAGGCACACAGCCTTCCCCAGGTCTCTATGTGCTGCTTCCTGCCAAAGACAGCCCTGGCTCCAATCCAGCTGGCCTAGGACTGATGACTTACCTTTTTGGATCATTTCAGCCAGGTTGGGCTGGGCAAACACTTTGGCCACTCGGAACACCATGAGCGCGTTTTTGGGGCTGACCAGGTCTGTGCGGAGCGCGCGGTTCAGGAAGCTCACGAAGAGCTTGGTGTACACCAGCAGGTTCTCCTGGACAAAGGGTGCCCTGGGGGCCAGGGTACAGGTCAAGATCACCCCCTGGAGGCTGGTGCCACACTGGTCCTTACCCCTAAAGCTCTTGGCTTCCTGGGGCTTCCAGATTCCCTGGACAAGACCTTATGAAGGTGTCATGAAGGGCAGCTTTAGAGGCCAGGGAAGAGCTGTGCAGAGGAGGCAGGACCCAGGCCCTCTGAGGACAATGGATCTTCGAGGATGGGGCTCTTTCCAAGAGATTCAAGGCCATCCTCCAAGGCTGGCCTGAAGCCTAATGGGCAGAGGGAAGAAACAGCAGAGGGGCAAGGAGAAGGCTTTGGCTCAGGAGAGAAGTATTTTAATGGTGACACGAGGTGGCCAGGGGGTCAGCTATGAAGAGCAAGTTGGAGGTGACCAGGGTACTGCTGCTCTGTGCTGGCAAAAGACAGCAGGAGGCTTTAGGGGCAACCTGAAACACTGATTTGAGCCAAAACAGCAAGGAAATAGGCAGAGGATCACTTATATGTCCTTGGAAAATCCCTTCTGGGAACAAAGCTCAGTCCAGGAAAGGCTGGCCTGCGTACCCATTAAGGCTTGGGAAAAGAGCTCAGAAGGCTACTAGAGGCAGAGTCAAGCCAACCCAAGCACAAGACCCCCAGCTGTCCGCCCCCTGTAGCAGTAGACCCTCGGGGAGCCAATGGAATCCAGGGGAGGAAGGGCCAGGGCCTTACCATTTCTCTGACACACACCGGGGCTGGGAGTCATTGCTCTGAGCCTGCTTCTCAGATGCATACCTCCATGGCTGCAGGTAACTCAGCCACATTTCCAGGACCTAGTAAGGGACATGCATGTCCTGAGGGCCTGCTTTCTGTGGGGCTGGGGCTCTAGGCTTTCAGTCACTTTCTTGTGTGGCATGTAGCCTGGCTCCCAAAGGCCAGCTGAGGTAGAAAGAACCATAGCTGTAGCCCATGAAAGGATAGGGAGTACCACCATGTTCTGGCCTCTGATGGACCTCAGTAAAGATGCCACTGGGATCAGCTTCTCCCACATCTCCCTCAGAGGGCACAGAAAGAATCTGTATACCACAGGGTCATTTACCCCCCATGGCAGCCCTTCAAGAACCAGGCTCATGAGCATGCTAGATGCAGTGGGGAGAGGCAAGAAAACAATTTCTACCTTCTAACAGCCAGCATGTGGCAGGGCTTTTCTGTACCTTAGGGCCAGCTTTGGACACTCCAACCAGCAGAGCAGTGGACTTTCAAGGCCTCCTTTCCTCCTCTCAAGGTAATAGTCACTTACCTCCCTCAGAACAGAGGGCAAAAGCAAAAAGGGTCAGAACTTACAGCTCTGAAGGATGCATCCAGGGGCCAGTGGCCAAAGCAGTGCTGCAGGAAGAGGTAGAGCTTCTGCTGGACAAATCGTGGGACAGCGGCCCTGCAGGGAGCCAGGGAGAGGGGAGGGTCACTGGTTACCACCAAGGAATGCTGGGGACTCCCTTGGAGTTAAGACCTGTTTTTAGTCCCATTTTTCAAAGGAGGAAACCAAGGTTCAGAGAGGTCTGGGAATACCTAAGGACACACAGTACACAGGTAGCTGGGCCAGTTTGATTCTTCCACACACCTCTCAGCCCTATGCCAGTCACCCAGTCTGCTGGCCCCTGTCTCCTGAAGGTGGGGTGGGACGGTTTGCCATCAGCACAACCTCCCTCTTCAGCCCTGACACTGAAAATGGAGAGACAAGCCAGAGTTGCAAAACAGGGTCTCTGGCCACTAAAAAGGGCAGGCCTGGAGAGGCAGCTTTGGAAACAGAAGCAGTGGGGGCAGTCCCTGCAACTCTGGAACTCAGGGGAGGAAGACAGGCTGCCATGAGGTCAGGGATCACCTGTATAGCCTCAGCAAGAAGGGCTGCCCTGTCCCACCCCACATCCTGGGTAAACATGGTGGGCAACATGGTGCGAAGGAAGAGACTAGAAGCCGTGGGCGCCCTGCCAGCCTGCACCCACCGTTTAAACTCCTCCAAGGGACTGGTGGCGTGGGAATGGGTAGAGGGCGAGACCTGGTCAGGCTTTAGGCTGTTGGCAAAGGCATGCAGGTGCTTCAGCAAGAGACGCACCACGAGCACGTGCTCCTCAGAGGGTGTGAACGACTCCTAAGGCAGGGAAAGAGGCCATCAGGACCCATGGAAGTCTGACCACATCCTACCCTTTGGCTGGCCACTCTAAGCCACCCCACAGGAGGCACAGGCCTAGAGTAGGGGCCACCCCCCAGGATCTCACTGGCATTCAGCAGGTGAGTCTTATGTCACTTTCGGCAGTGAAGTGCATGGCCCAGCTCATGGCCAGCCTGCCTTAGGGAGAACCAGCTGAAAGATTCACTGCAAAGTGCTCTCCAGTGCACCAAAAACCCCACTGCTAGAACACACAGCCGTGTGCCCCAACATACTCCTGCCTGTGCTGCCTTCAGGAGTCCCTATCTGACCATCCAGAGGACCAGAAACAGGGGCAACTCATCAGAGCTGTGGTCCCAGGGTTGCCCAACTGCCTTCTGGGTGTGTGTAGAAAGCTTTAGGGCTCACCTTTTATGAGTGGGAGCTTCTCCTTTCTCCCCAGTTCGCTCTCTGGACACAACCCTGACTCCCTTCCTGCTTTCTCTCACAGCTAGACAGGGACTCAGCCCCAGAAAAGTCCTCTCCTGCCAGTGGACCTGTGATCAGCCAAAATCCTCCAGAGAAGTGCGACTTTAACTTCTCATAATATGTAGGATTTTTGAGGTCAAAGCCTATGAGTGAGGAAAGTCTCTGCCAGCAGCAGGACTCCCCCAGCTGTTTAGCATTCAAGTGAAGGTAGACTCACTGAAGACTTGGAAGTGGACTGGGGCAGGGAAGCATCTGAAGGCAGGACCCTATAGTCATTCCCAGCCCTCTGGGTTTCAAACAACTTGCACAGCTGAGCTTGGCATGGGCCTCAGCCCTGAGGCAACTGTCCACTCAGGCCTGTCATGAAAATGCCCCACAGATCCAGGCAAACACCCTCACTGGCTTAATATGAAGATGGAACTCTGTGTGAGTTATTTTCTTCTGCTTATTTGCAATTTTAGTCTCTGTGCAGCAAATTTCTATTGATTTTAAGAAAAAAGTATAAAATATAATGATATAGTTTGTACCCTGTAAAAATCATGCTGAAGTTTAATCTTCACAAAATATTAAGGGGCAGGGCCAAGCAAGACCTTTAACAAGCATCTAGGGCTCTGCCTTCACAAACAGTGATCCAATCATGCAACTAATGAATTAATGGGTCTTTTGGAGAGTGGGTCAGCTCTGACAGCCAGTTTGGCTAGGTCTCTCTCCTACTGCCTGTCTCCTGCTACGTGATGATGCCCTATGCCATTTCAGGACTCTGTGAGCAATAAGATAATCACCAGATGTATCCCTAGACCAGTGATGGTGAACCTTTTAGAACTTTCAATGATATAAATGACCCACTGCAACACGAGTGCCATTGGCTCACCACTATTGCAGATCTTGGACCAGAGCAGCAAGTCAAAATAAACCTCTTTTCTTTGTACCTTACCAGCCTGTGGTTCTGTTACTAGCAATAGAAATGAACTAAGACATACTAGAGTAGTATTAATACTAACTAATACTAAAAGACCAGAAGAGCATCAGTGCCAGATTCTAATACACACACACATGCATGCACATGCGTGCTCATACCCCAACTCTGGAGCCTCCCCCTTCCCTACTGCCTCATTCCTGGCCAGTGGCCCTGACCTGGCCTGGGATCCTGGGCTACAATATCATCCCTTTGTGTCAAGAAAAGCAACAGCACCCTCACAGGAACTGGCAGCCCACCTTCCCCTACTGCGCAACTAGCATAACCCATCTTTTTGTAGACCTTCTTAGGGGTCAGATGCCAGCCCCTCCTTCTGGCAACCACATGGTACCATGTCAGGCTACTTTTGCTAAGCCAAATTTCTCTCCCCACTCTCATTTCCTAAGCCAAACTCCCATACAGAATCTGGGGCTACAGTTACACTTGGCTTCCTCCATCAGTGCTGGGGACATAATCCAGGGCCTCACACATGCTAGGCAAACTCTACCACTGAGCCACATCTCTGGTCCTTCCTACTGGCTCACTTTTTTAGAGATGTCCTACAGCTGGTGGCACAGCTCTTGCCTACTATGTACAAAGCCCTGGATTCAATCTCCAGCACTGACAAAGTTTAAGGACAAATCCCCAAAGCCCATAGCATTTCCCGCTGGGCCCGACCTCTCAAGGACTCTCAATTCTCCTGCTATTGAGCCCGAAGGGTGGTTGAATCCAGGTTCAGTCAAGCTTGCTCAGCACTCGGTCCTCCAAGGGGCCTCTCTTCCCTCCTGAGGGTAGCTGCTGCTTCTGAGGATTCCTCTGAGAGCTGAAGGTACCATCCCATCCCACACCATGAGTTCTCGTCTTAGCTCCAATTTAAACATTAACTGTTGCATGTTCCTTTCACAGCCAGGATTAAATGGACAGAGCTGTGCCTGTGAGCTCAGCTCCCCATGTTGTGGTTTCCTCACAAACCAGCTAACTCCACTGTCCCTGAAACACCCAAGTCTCTCTCAAAAAAAAAGGAAAAAGAAAGAAAAGAAACACCCAAGTCCAAACTCATTTTCACTGACCACCACACACTTGTTACTACCTAAGCAGACAACAACCTTCACGATGTCACTGCCTGCTCTCACTGGCCTCCAGGAATCTAAAAGCAGCTGGAGTTCAACAGAAGGTCAGGCCTGGCTGGGCTGACAGCCTTGTCAGCTGTAGGGTTGAGTTCTGAGCTCTCCTTACCCACACTCTGCTGTACATGCTGACTTAGGGTGGCTGCAGCCTCCAGGCCAGGTGATGGCTCTGAATAGCATACAACTCATACCACCCACAAGTCCCTAGGCCTCTGCATCCTTGGTCACATTCTAGGTACCATGGCCTTACACAGCAAGGGAAAAGTTAATCCACTGCAAAGCTCTGGCTGGGACCTTGACCAGGCAGATTTTGTAGCCTCTGTGACCAGCCAGGGCTATATGCCTCACTCCATATATGGCTACACACCCCAAAACCAGTCTAGTTGTAATGCTGGGGGGTTACGCAAGACTGAAGCCTGACCCTTGCCTTCCTCAAACCTATAGACTACATTCTGATCAGAACTAGACTCAATCCCTGCAGCAGGCCTCAGCCAGACCCTCACTCTGCCACTGGGATGGCAGGCACTCTGTGCTCCCACTGTGGGTGGGGAAGGGGAGGAAACAAGAGCAGCCAGTACTTGGTAGGCGTGGAGGGCCTGGAGGCTGGGTTGGGCAGGGCTGTGGAGGGCGCTGGAGACACTGAGTCGGTAGTGCAGAACCTCCAGCTGAGACAACACACAGAGAGAAGCCAAGAAGAGAGAGGAGGTGAGAAGAGGCAGGAGGACAAGACAAGGTGAGGAAGGGGAGACATGGGGCCAGGATAGGGGGCAGGGGAAGTGGGGAGAAGAAGAAAACAATGAGAAGGAGCCCAGATGGGTAAGGAGAAAACAAAAAACAAAAAACAAAAAATAAAAAACAAAAACAAAAAGCACGTCAGTGACAATCCAAACAATCACAACCCCAGCAGCTTGGGGCCAGCAAAGCACCACCCCTTTTGGTGGCCCAAACCCAGGACTCAAACCACAGGCAAACCTGTTGCCGGGCCCATGTCAGGCAACCCCCTTGGCCTTGTCAAGTGGACCCTCAAGGTCACTGGGAAAGCCCCTTCATGTTCCCGGGCTGACAGCCTCTTCAGCTGAGGTTGATCTAATTCTGTCATCCCAACTTGGAGACCACCCCATGTGGTACCAGGCCCCTACAGCCCAGGACCCTAACTGGGACATGCTGAAGGCCATCAAGGCACAGAAGGGCTCAAGGGTCAGGAAAGAAATTTGGGGGAGCCGGTTTCAGGACTCTGTCCCAAAAAGAAGTATGCAGTCAGCCCTCTGCATCCATGGGTTCTACATCCACAGGTTTCGTGGACCAGACCGAAACGTGGTGGTGGTAAGGGGTGCATCTGTACTGAGCATGTACAGACTACCTTCCTTTTTTCCCTACTCATTCATTAATTCTTTCATTCATCAGTATGAGGGATTGAACGCAGAGGCTTTAATGTGCTAGTCAAGTGCTCTAATACTGAGCCACAGCCCTAGCCCCAGTCCTCCTTGTGACTGTTTCCTTGATAACAGTATATAGCTATTTACCTACTTATACTAGATTAGGTATCATAAGTGATCTAGAGATGGTTTAGTGTGTATGGGAAGACATGCACAGGTTATATACAAATAGTGTGTTATTTTATATAAAGGATTTGAAGATCCGTGGATTTTGCTATCTATGAGGGTCCTGGAACAAGCCCCCCCAAATACTGAGGGATGACTGTAACTTGTTAAGACTTTCCTTGGTTGTCTTGAGAAGAAATGTACCAAATCAGTAGATACTATAAATGATGTGATCAGTTCTTTTTTTTTTTTTTTTGGTACCAAGGATCGAACTCATGACTTCGTGTTTGCCAAGCAGGCACTTATGCCACTGAGCTAAACCCCCAGCCTGATGTGATCAATTCTTATGTGTCTAAAACATAATCAGTGTCCCTCCATGAGTGCTTCTCTCTCAGAACTGAGGACAGGGATGGGCTGCCAAAGTTTGGATCCCAAGGGTAGCACAGACTGAGGCAACTGAGCCAACCTTCTGCGCCACACACCCCATACTCTCCCATAGTCTGGAAATGGTTAAAGTTGTGCTTATCAGTTATAATTCTGGGAAGACAGCCTTTCCTATCTCACTAGGACTCTGTCTTCCAAATGTATAGGGCTCTCAAGGCAGAGTCCCCACATACCCACAAAGTCAGTGGGACCAAGGTTAGGACAGTCCTGGACAGCAGTGGCAACAGCAGAGCTGGCAAGCTGCCTGGTCCCCACCCTAGGACTCTCCCCTACCTCCCTGCAGCATTGTTGCCTTTCAGCCAAGCATAGCCCAGAAGCACCCAGCACACTTCTTCCCCAAGCAGCATGCCCATGGGGGCTTCACACAGGTGAGACATACTTGCCAGGCAGTGAGGTGACTCACAAGGAGGCGAGAGCATAGCAGGATAGCAAAGTCCTCTCCCAGCCTTCCTCTCAGCCAGACCCCATGCTCAGAGAGGAACCGAGAAGCAAGGTCCCAGTGGAGTCCCTGCCCCTTCCCACAAGAACACAGGGCTGGCATGGCTGCTTCCAGGGCTGTAGCCATCACTGCCTCCAGCCACTGGGTAGTGAACACTGGCCGGCACCCACAGTGGTACTTTAGGTGCTGCATTTCCACCATTTGGAAATCAAGGCTAGGCAGGGACTGGCAAGGATCTGTGTAAGGTGGGCCTAGTGCAGGCCCCAATACAGTAAGAGGCCTTGGATGATGGGACCACTGCAGCTGTTTTCCTCAGTGCCCATCCACTCAGGTTCATGGATTTTTTTTTGTTCTCTGCCACTGTAGGAGGAGGCGAAGGGCAGAGCCTCTTGGATGCCCAGTCCTCTCCATGCCAGTCATTCTGGTAGCTCTCATCTCCCTAAGGTCTAACTAAGAGGAAGCAAATGTGGTGACAAAAGGTAAGTAAGGCACCTCTACCAAAACCTGTGAAGACACAGGTGACCATCCAGAAAGGTCCTTCTGATTGGTCCTTGAAAGTGGTGTGACTGCCATTCACTCAGAAGACACCACGGGCAGACAGGAAAACAATGCAGCAACAGTCCCCGCCTCTGCACAGCCAAGACACATGCATAGGGCTGAGTATCTCTCAGGGGCCCAGGAAAGAAGCTAGGCCCTGACAACAAACCTAGGGGAAAGAAACCCAGCCCCCAGGCTGTCATTTACCAGCCAGAAACATGCAGTGAGTATAGGAAGCAGGCAGGGTATGGCAGGTTCTTGGTGGCTCAAGCCCACGATGGATAGTCTTGGGCCTTTCCCCATTTTCCTTCTCCTAGGTGATGCCAAAGATGAAGTTTTGGAGCACCCTGTGCTTTAACAGAAACAGTGAGAGCCAGGTCCCATCCTCCATACTGACAGCACTGGGGTCTTAGAACTGGATGCAGAGACTGCAGTAGAAGCAGAAGCACAACAATGGTCTCTCCTCAGAACTGGAGTTCAGTTACAGTATACTCTTCTCAATTTTTACTTTTCAGTTTTTTTCCCCAGTATTGGGGACTGAACCAAGGGCCTTTGCATGGAGTTGAATCCTCAGCCCTTTTTGTGATTCCACCAAGCTGGCTCTGTTTTTATTCTGAGAGTCTTGCTAAACTGCTAAGCTTTCCAGGCTGGGCTCAAATTTTCAGTCCTCCCACATGAACCTCCCAGAGTGCTGTGCCAGCTACTGTGCCTCCCATATGCTACCATGCCAGCTACCTCTAGATTCTTTTTTTGTTGTTGTTGTTTGTTTTGTCTTTTTGAGACAGGGTCTCACTATGCAGTTCAGGTTGGTCTTGAGCTCACTCTGTAGCCCAGGCTAGTCTTGAACTCACAACAATCCTCCTGCCTCAGCCTCCTAAGTGCTGAGATTACAGGCATGTGCCACCACACCCAGCTAGACTCTTCATTCTTAAGGATGCCCTCCAGAATTTTGCCTGGCATCAACAAATCAAAGTCTACAGAGCAAAGTGATGCATAGAAGCCATAGGCATCAGACTGAGGTGGTGACAGTACCTTGGGCACTAGACCAGGCATATGTATTTCGAGTTGACTCATAAGTGTCCACGGTCCATTCACTAACTGAACAGTCATTTCACTTGAGGAACTCAGTGGAGTGCCTGGCCCAGAGACAGCAATACCAGGAAGTTCCAGGGACTCTGCCATGTCCATACTTTGGCAAACAAGTGTCCTACCCAGGAAAGGAGAAAGGGGAAAGGCCAAGGAAGAGAAAAGGAGGGGAGAGGAAGAGGGAGAATAAGGAGAATGAAAAAGGTACATGCAGAAGGATACAAGGCCCCACCCGCCACAAAAATGGCCGCTTCTGATGCTCTCGAGGAGGTAAGGACGACAAGCACAGGCAAAGGCTATTTGATTTCACCACAGTGGCAGGTGTCCACCCAGGGTCACCACCCTTGAAAGCACAAAGATATTGCTGATGGCAATGGAGAAACTGGGAATGACTCCCATAGGCATCAGTAGCTTCTCCTACTCCCACAGCGACAGCATCAGAATCTCTGCTGTTCCTCTGTCACAGAGGGAATCCTGAAAGCTCCACAGGGAAGACCCAGAAAGGACATACCTCTAAGCCCTAAGGGCCCTCCCCTTGTAGTATAAGACCCTCATACCATAGAGTAACACTCATCTTGTGTTAGGCATCTGAATGAGGGGTGGATGGTGGGCTCTGCTTCCCACTATCCAGGTTGTGACAAGTAACTTAAGGCTGAGAACAAAAAATAGTAAGTTGCCCAGAGCCAGAAGCAGGAAACAGGAAGAACAACTGGAAACATACCTTAGCATGAGGGGACTGCATTTTCTGATACATCTCCAAGGAATAATGGTGAAGCCACATTTCAACAAAAACCTACAAAAGAGCATTAGCTGATCAAAATGTTTAACGATAGCACCAAGACCAGTCCATGGGGAAAGGAGTCTCTCCAACAAGTAGTGCAGGGAAAGTAGTGTATCAATATATAAAAGAATGAAGTTAAAACCTTATCTTGCACCATATGAAAAAGTTAACTCAGTTGGACATGGTGGCACACTCCTATAATCCTAGCACTTAGACTGAAACAGGAGGATCACCAAGAATCCAAGGCTAGCCTGGACTACACAGTAAGACCCTGTCAAGAAAACAAAACAATTAACTCAAGGTGGATCAGCAATCTAAATGTAAGCTAAAACCATGAAACTGAGAAGAAAACATAAAGGGAAAGTTTCACTATGTCACACCTGGCAATGACTTCTTTGACATGACACCAAAGCACAGGCAATGAAAGAGAATGGGGGCCAGGGATAAAGCTCAGTGGCACAAGTTCCTGCCTGGTATGCACAAGGTCCTAAGTTCGAGTCCTGATACAAAAAAGAAAAAAAAAAAAAAAGAAAGAAAAAGAAAAAGAGAACAATGGGATGTTATCAAAAGACTTTCTTTTCTTTCCTTTGGTGGCAATATGGGGGATTGAATCCAGGGCCTTCACACTGAGCTGTATGGCCAGCCCCTTGTTAAAAGTTTAATTTTGACACAGGGTCTCACTAACTTGCTCAGTTGCCTGGGTTGGGCTTGAATCTGTGATCCTCTTGCCTCAGCCTCTCAGACTGCTAGGATTCTGGGCAAGCAGTACAATGCTCAGCTAAAAGACACTATTGATAAAGTAAAAATATAACCCACAGAATGGGAAAAATACTTGTAAAACACATAACTGATAAGGAGTTTATTAAAAATATCTAGAGAATATCTAAAGCTCAACAACAACAAAGTAAACAATCTGATTTAAAAATGTGCAAAGGAGCTGGGCATAGTGACACATACCTGTAATCCCAGCACTTGGAAGGCTAAACCAGGAAAATCATAGCTTGTGTTACAGTAAGTTTAAGACCAGGCCACAGTGAACTATGAAAGACCTGTCTCATTCTCTAAAGATATACAAATGGCCAATTAAGCACATGAAAAGAGGCTGAACATCACTAACCATTAGGGAAATGCAACCAAACCACTTCACAGATTTTGGAGTAGTTATTATCAAAAAAGCAGAAAATACCAAGACATACTATGGATATAAAGAAACTAGAATCTTGTGTCCTCCTAATGGGAACAAAAAATGGTGTTGAAACTGTCAAAAGCTGTAGGGTGGTACTTCAAAAAAAAAAAAAAAAAAAAAAAAAACCATTAAACATACAGGCAGGAATTGTACAATCCCAGTACTCAGGCAGGGCTGAGACAGGAGGATTACTGCAAGTTCAAGGCTAACCTGGGCTACACAGTGAGTTCAAAGCCAGCCTGAACTACAGAATGAGACCTGTCACAAAACAAAATACACAGCATCAAACCAGCCTCTGAAAATTAAGAGACTATTTTTCAAAATGAGAAATGGGCTGAGGATGTAGCAAAAGCTCTGGATTCAATCTCCAGTACTACAAAGGGGGAAAAAATTAAACATGGCAGGCTGAGGCAGGAGGATCACAAATTCAAAGCAACCTGGGTAAATTAGTGGGGACCCTGTCCTAAAATACAATTAAAAGAACTGGGGATACAGCTCAGTGGTAGAATGCTTACCTACCATGCACAAGACAAAAGAAAACCAGAATCACCATGTGATCCATCAATTCCATTCCTGGGTATATACCCAAAAGTTCTCAAGGCTGGGACTTGAGATATTTATATACTCCTGGCCATAGCAATCTTATTCCTAGAGCTAAAAAGCAGAAGCAATCCAGGTGTCTATTGACAGATGAATCCTAAGCAGAATGTGTACATCCATACATAAGATATTATGCAGCCATAAAAAGGAGAGAAATTCTGACACATGCTATAACATGGATGAACCCCAAGGACCTTATGCTAAGCAAAATAAGCCAATCACAAAAGACAAAAGCTGTATATTCTAGATAAATACTGTAGACATGAAATACCTAGAGTGGTCAAATTCTTAAGAAACAGAAGGCAAAATAGTGGTTCTAGGGGCCTGGGAAGAGGAAGAAACAATTACTTAAGGGGTACAGTTTCAGTTTCTAAAGATAACAAAGCAGGCTGGGGTTTAGCTGAGCAGCACAAGTGCTTGCCTGGCAAGCATGAGGTCATGAGTTTGATCCCTGGTACTTAAAAAAAAAAAAAAAAAAGTATATATAAAGATATCAAAGCAATATGGTGGTTAGCATAGTAGTGTGAATGTACTTAACACCACTGGATAGTACACTTAGAAATGGTTAAAATGGTAAAACTTACCTTATATATACTTTACAATAATTAGCATTTTTTAATTTTAAAAAGTTCAGTATTCTGGTCTAGGAAACAGAACCCTCCAACGCTGTCTTGTTAGCATATGTCTCAGTCATCTGCCCACTTCATGGCTAGCAAAGGCCAGAGCCCACATCAGCTCTGGCCATCTGTACACCATAGTTGCCTCTTAACAGTGATGACAATTTCTAGCATTTCAGCCTTCTGGTGCTACAGCAAAAATAAACTGGAAGCTTCTAAAAGTATAGCACTGCTCACACCAATTACATTCATATAAGGAGACCAAATTGCATCCTATGTTTTGGGCTGTCAAAAGCAATGCTGTGGGCCAGGCATGGTGGCACACACTTGCAATCCCAGCATTTGGGAGGCTGACGCAGGAGGACTGTTGCAAGTTTGAGACCAGCCTAGGCATATTGTGAGTTCAAGGCCAATGTGAACTACACAGTGAAACCTTGTCTCAAAGAAAACCAAAATAACGATCTGGGGATTTAGCTCAGAGGCACAAGCGCCTGCCTGGCATGTGTGAGGTCCAAGTTTGATTCTCAGTAGCAAAAATAACAAAACAAAACAAAACAGGATGCCAGGTATACAGTTAAGTGGTGCAGTGCCTGCCTGGCAAGTATGAGGTCCTAAGTTCCATTTCTGGTACCCACAAAAAAAACAGAGCAGTAATGCTGCGGCTACCAAGTCAGCTCCAGAACGTGTACCAGAAACTACTGATTTACTCTAGTGCACTGGTAAGAGAATGGGCCAGCCAAGACCTTTACTGGTAAAGCACTGCTTAGCAAGTATAATACCCTGGGTTCAGTGAGGGGTGTGTATGCGCATAGATTTCTTATCTATTTTCTACATGTCATAGCATAAAAATACTGACATTTAGAAACACTCGCAGGCTGATGGGATTTGAGAACCACCCTTATACTTCAGGAGTCCACTCTACTTGCTGGAAAACAGCTGAACATGTTAGGAGCTATTTTCTTTTTTTTTTTAATTTTTATTTTTAGTAGTACATGTTTGCAGGACATAACCATCACATTCATTGTGGGAAGTTGGTACATGTACATAACATATTTGAATTCTTTTTACTTCCCTTTCTCCACTTTTCTCAACAGTCTGTTTTGAAATGGAGGCAGAGAGTTCCCTTACTAGCTCACCTGGAGAAGAGTTTCTGACCTCCAGATCTCCTGGGAGGCAGGGTCTGCGTTCACAGATGTCTGATGAGAGATATGTCGCTTCAGGAGGCTGGTATGGTGGAGACCATAGGAGGCAAAGGGCATGGCTGGAGTCCTGATGGTGACATAAAAAAGAGGCCTCAGTTAGGGATTTCTGCTGGCTAAGCCAGGAACAATCTGGACACAAATATAATGATGTGGGTAACCAATCACAACACATTGAATCATACACAATGACTCCCAGGTCCACACTGATATATCTGAATAAACAAACAGGGAAAAGTCTTCCTTACCACTTAACAAATGAAAGAGAGATGAAGTTTAAAAAACAACATTCAAGGAGAAGAGACAAGATGGTGGACTGGTAGGTAGCAGGAGAGACCCTCTCTGAGAGAGACAGCTCAAATGCCAGAATAAAACACCCTGGAGAGACCCAAACAGAGAGAGATAGACTCTCACAACCCAGAAAGAAACTAACGCGCAAAAACCCGCTAGAATAAGAGGTCCTGGGGCTACTATTAGTGAAGATAAGATCAGCAAGCACGGCACCCTCCGGGAGACACCTGAATTCTGCCCGACCTGAACAAGCGATCCGCGCCAAAGAGACTGGCTTGAGCCGCCGGAGCGTGGAGCTGAACAGCCCGGCCTGCAGCTCGCTGGGACCGGCACTGCACGTGACCCACCCAGAGGCACCGTGAATTCCCACCGCAGACACGCTGAAGTCGGAGGTCAGGCAGTCCAGCAGTTCTCGGGGACACGGTCAGTGATGGGAATAAGACCCTCCCACGGGAAAGGGGAAACCAACTGGACGACATGTTGGATTTGGGCAGGACAGCCCTAACTCCATAAGGAAGTGGCTTCAGCTGGTTACTCCCCTCGCCAAGCAGATTGGTGGAATCTGCTTGGACTAGGCCACGCCCCTGGCGGGGACCCAGTTACTTCCCTGAGATCAGTGCACACTGATGCAGTGAAGGCCTGCAAAGGTTGACTGGCCCAGAAGGGAGGAGCTA
>PVJX010022368.1:0-30641 GCA_004027295.1 Dolichotis patagonum
CTGGGGGTGAAGGGTGGGGCTATGGGCCCAAACAGACCTGGCCCAGATGCCAATCTCCAGGCAGTTCCCTGTGGATGAAGCGCATGCTTACCAGTTCCAAAGAGTTGCGCCAAGATGCAGGCCTGCGCAGACTTTCGATCCAAACAGCCCAGGCCACTCTACGGGTCCGGGAGTTTTGGGTCCCAAAGAGACAGCCTGAGATGCTGCTTTCTGGGAGACTTCCTGGGTGTGAAGGGCTGGGCTACGGGCCCAAACAGACCTGGCCCAGATGCCAATCTCCAGGCAGTTCCCTGCGGATGAAGGGCATGCTTACCAGTCCCAAAGAGTCACGCCAAGATGCAGGTCTGCACAGACTTTCTATCCAAACAGCTCAGGCCACTCTACGGTCCGGGAGTTTCGGGTCCCAAAGAGACAGACTGAGATGCTGCTTTCTGGGAGACTTCCTGGGTGTGAAGGGCCGCATTTTTGGATTTTTAAAGTGTTTGTCTGATATGTTTCCACCAAAGTTGCCAGGTGATCAAAATGATGTTAAAATTGGATATAAATATAACACATATTGTTCTTTAATGTTTATTGTTGTATTCTGACTTCAGAGTTTCTCATTGTTCAAAACTAACATGTTAAGTTTTCACATGTCATTAAAAATGTGATTAGGTAATTAAACAAAAAAATTTTTTTAGGCTGATGAGAAATTTTGGACAGGACTCCAGTTGATGAATAAGGAAACAGCTGCCTGGAAATATTATCCAATTCTTATTCATTAATAGGAGGCCCTAGTGGTCTCCATAGCCTTTATAGGAGACACCACAATAAGTGTTATCAAAATATATTATTGTGATGTGTTAACATTGGTCATCATCAAAAGATTAAGTTTTCTAAAAATTAGACAATTAGATTTTCTGAATTAAAGATGCTTTGATACAAAACTAAATTAAAAAACAAAAGTTTTCATGTGGCAATGATGATTTATTAATCTCATGGTATATTAAATATATTCATGCCTTCAGATATTCAGGTCTTTCAAAATGTAAAATAGAGATTGTTTATGGTGTTAGACTTTTCTTGAAGACTTAGAATCCTCCTTTCACAAAATATTTTGTGATGTATGTGCTATGTATGTGCCTGTATACTTAGAGAAGCCAGACAATGTCACAAATTTCTTCAATTACATTCCTTTAAAGTTCAACAAGTTAGGTAAAAGTTTCTTATGTACTAGATAGAGATGATTGATTAAAAAGGCTATTTGAGCTTGAAATGGAAATTGAGGTGTATTACAAAATTATCATCATGATTGTCATGTTAAAATATTATGTATGACTTTTGATTTCAAATTTTCTGTGCAGAGCTGTGTAAGAGTTGTCTGTTAATATTCTGCAGGAGTTCAACTACTAGAATATCCATGGTTGGTAAGAAATAATGATTCTATATTGTATTTCAAGGTACTAGATATTAAGATAAAATTACAATATTAATCTCACTGCTCTGCTTGTAGTGTAATGTCATTAACCTTTTCTGAGTGTTCAACAACTGAGTTTTACAGATAAAGAAAATAGAAAGATAGATGGGCTAGAAGGATAGTCAATATTTTGTATCTGGTTCTCCAAGGCCAATGAGGATCCAGGGCATAAGAGAAACTGTGCTGTGGCATCTGTCATGGTTTATGTCTGTAAGCCCCAAGCCTCATGAATTATGAATCTACAAATCCAATGTTTGTGATTGGTTGTCTAGCATTTGGATTGGTGGTGTGAATGTTACACCTGCCTATGGGTGGAGCCAAGATATGTAATGGCAGGAAGAAGGTGTGTCTCTCTCTCTCTTGTGGGTTCACACCTTGCTGTTTGCAGCTGCTATGGACTGCAGGCCCAGCATGCCACCCTGCCTTGGAGCCAGCTGAATATGGACTGAAACCTCCAAGAACTGTAAGAAACAAAACTTTCCTTCCATTGTTTTGGGTGTTGAGTATTTAGTCCCAACAATGAGTAAAAAGTAACTAAGACAACATCCTACAATTTGAGTCTTCAATCTTCTGATGAAAAAAATTGTTGGACTCCAGAAGAAGGAGATCAACAATGTATATTATGCTTAAAGAGAGTCATTAAGAGACAAAAGTGTCTCAAGGTTTCACAGAATGCAACTTGGTCAAGCAATGGCTGTGACTTCTACAAATGGCTAATACTGGCAGAAGAAAGAGGTATTGTACATGGTTTCAAAGTAAATCCTGAGAAGACTTAACTGACCTTGATAGATAGCAAAGAATTGATTAGTACAGTTCTGTTTAATGTGATCTTGAACATACAGCAGAAAAGTTTAGCCACAAGATGTATAAAACAATGCCACAATAATATGTTAGCTATAAAACTCAAATCACTAGCACCTCCTGACAATTTCCAGCTACACTGGAAATTGACTACTGTTATGTATTGTATAGGGTTAATTTGATTAATGCAGACACCTGAAATCCTTGAACTGTGAATCTTTAGCCTAAACAAGTAAGTTCACTCAGAACGGAAAGGGTTCAAGAATCAGAAGGTCTTCTACAGAATCCTCCAAGCACATTTTTCCAACTTCAACTGATCACCCATTGCTTGCAAATACAAAGCAGAAAAGGGTATATGTGAGTGGCTGAAGCTGGAGATCAATCACACACACAGGGCTAAGGTAAGGCCAGCTCTGCGAACATAGAGTGCCTGAGGTGAGCCATACGGACAAGCTGTTCCAGCTCCAAGAATGCACGGTGCATGAGATGAGCCAGGCAAACAAGTTGTTAGGCAGAGAGATTCCAAATGACAATAATCACCTGAGCATATAAATAAATGTGCTGCAGTTGTTGGGAAGTTCTCTCCTTACTTTTCTCTCCAGGAAAGTAGACATCACTTGACCTTAGCTTTCTGCATCTTGACTCTTGTTTTTCTTTATCCTCCACCATCCTTCATCCAGAGCTTCTAGAGCTGTGCTGCACCCAGAAGTCTCTCTCTTTCTGTGTCTCTGTCTGTGTCTACCTCAGTGTCTCTGCCCTCTCTCCTTTCTTCTTTGCGGGTGTGTCTGTGTACCCTTGGGATTGCCTGTCTGTCGGTCTCTGTCACTTTCTGCTTCTCTTCTTTGGATATCTTTTGAATTGTTTCTTCAGGACATAAGTAAACATCTCGATCATAAGCATTTGTACCTTAAGTTTGTCTCTTTTTGTTTTTTTCATTAATTCTTCAGGAATATATATTTTTGTAGCACTGGGACTAGAACCCAAAAAACACTAAGCAACATATCTAGTCCTTCACCTGACAGTCTTCTTATTACTATTTGATTTTAATGCTAGACTTGATTTTCAGTATGGTAAAAAAGTTATAGAAATATTATAGAAGTCTATTATAGTGCAACTCTGGCTCAACAATCTGAAAAATAAAATAAATAACAATAACTACTGCCAAAGAATTTTAAAAATTTAGAATTAAAATTAACGAAAGAGAAAAGCACAACCCTAGTACCTCTGCTTTAAACTTCTGGCATACTTCATGGAGAAATGGTGAAATGTTCTATAGCATTTTACTTTGTGTGAAACTTACTTTTAATTTTTTATAACCATCATATTAAGAACAACAAAATTATGCTACTTTCAAAGACATTTAAACAGGACAAAAAAAATAAAATAGATGAACAACAAAAGTCATACCATATTCAACTGAGTACGACAGATATCTAGGAAAAACTACCCAGTGTAGTAGTAATCAAAATCCTATTCACAGGATGTGCTCAAGAAAAACAGACAAAAATTATTAATAAATTTGTGTAACATGTGCTTTAATAAATAAATATTGTGCAGCTTTCTCTGAATGTCCACCATGAGACCTTAACTGCAAGACTCTCATACTCCAAAACCCACAGATACTCAAATATTTGTACTAAAAAGTCACAATATTTGCATCTAATACATTTTCTTGTCTAATTTAAGTAATCTTTAGATAATTTTTGATATTTAAACAATGTAAATACTACATAACTAGCTACTACTTATGCAGTTTTATGGAAAAATGTGAAGAAAAGATCTGTGCATGCTTAATAGGGCTACAGTGTTTTTCCAAATACCTTTCACAGATTATTGGTTGAATCTCTGAATATGGAACTCACAGATATAAAAACTTGACTATAAAAATTTGTCATCATATTGGAAGTAAAATTATTCAATTTTAAGTGGAAGAATTGTTAAACAATTTGAATAGAAGACACTTTCCATCAGTCCTCATAAGATGTGTATCCCTGATATTATGGTTTTTTATAGTTTAAGTGCCTTGTGTTTCTTTTGAAATAAAGTAAACATTTTTGTGACTATACATTCCATCTTTCTTGACTGTGAATCTCAGACTGATAGTTTCATTTATTTGTTCTCATCTCCTCCTGTCATTCTTCTCTGGTGCAATACAATGTTTGAAGTCACCATGTGATATCTCACTTGTCCAATCATACTGATCTCTCTGTGTATCTTCTGCATTTGTCTTGATGGAATGGCTTAAAAGTCACATGACATTCCTCCTAGATTATGGGAAAGATGTTGGGTACCCCTTTGCAGATTATTTTAGGACAGTTATATTTTTGTACACTTTTCTTAAACCTGCTAGTATGTGGCCAGATTTTCAAAGCAGTTTTGTGTATATAGCTTATATTTGAGGCATTGATCCTTGTAATTTTCCTCTGAGATTTTGTTTTTGAGTTAAACCAAGCTTCACTCCACCTAATGAAGAGTACAATTTATGCTTATTATAATAGATTGTCTTGGAATTTACATCATTTTTAAAGTTAAGTGTAGAATTTTGGAGGCTTTACTTTTATTAGAGAAGGGAACCTTATAATTTATGCTACATTATTATTAACTACAATTTCTTGGTTACTTTTCTCTTGCTGAGATGAAACACCCTACTTCCAAAATTAAGGAAGGAAAGGTTTATTTAGTTCACAGTTTAATAATTTTGGAGTTCATAGTCAGCTGGCTCCAAGGCAGGGTGGCATGGCAGAGGGCCAACAGTTCATGGAAAAGGAGGACAGCAAAAGCAGTAAGAGACACAGAGAGGAAGAGAAAACCTCTTTTCCTTCCTTGTGGTGTAATAGGCTACCTCCTAGGGTAGGTGTAAAACTCACAGCATCTCCTATTCCACCATCTTGCACAGGATGAGATGTTTGAAAAGGGAACACCTCGGCCCCCTGTTGAGTCACTTCATTAAACTTCTAAACTTCTCAAGTTAACACAATGAATCAATCATTACATATAGTTATCATGCTGGAAGCTAGTTCACTAAAATTTACTCCTCTTGTATTCCAGATGAGATCAGGTATGTTCAGGATGGTATGGTCATAGATACTCCTCCTATATTTCAAAACTGCTAAGAGAATGTATCTAAATTCTTACAGATTTTTTATTTATTTATTAATCCAATAAATATTATTTGAAAATCAAGTCATCAACTTTAGCTCTACAAATTGGAAACATAATGGCATGCAAGAATGCTAAACTGTTAGGACTTTGGCAACTCTTCAGCTGGACTAAATGCCTTCTGCATAAAGGGATATGCATGAGTCTTTGGGAGTCCAAGGACAAAATGTTATGATTCCAATGTAACATAATGTGGATAGAATTAATACTGGGTCTTAAGAATTGTTAAAGCTGTGTTATAATGTTCAGGTTGTAAAATATTAAGAATAAGCATGCTTTTTTATCTGGGGATTGTTTTAAAGAAATATATCTGGTTACCAAGTTAACAAGAGGTGGACTGTTATTGGATAACCCACTTCTAAAAGTGCCTCACCAACTAAATGTTACCATGTTCTGGGTTGCTGATGTCTCCCTCTGGAGTTAGATTCTGTGTTCTTCTCATGTTGAATAAAGAACTGGACAAAAAGACCGTTCCAGTATCTTTGTGGTGGGTGTTGTTTCTTTCATCTCCTCCTGTCTAGAAGAGATACAGGGTCTAGTTGCATCTCTAACCAAGTTTTATTTCCTTGTCCTTGTTTCAGTGTCTTCATTTTGTTTCAGTCAAGGTACAGGACTTGTGAAAGTGCCACCATGGTCTGTTTTGGACCAGTATGGTTCAGTGGTCAAACAGACTCCCTTTGAACCCCATCGTGAGTGTATGGAAATTTATGCTAACCACTTTATCTGATCTGCTAATGGGTATCTAGAAAAATATTTTTTTCTAAAATAGTTTTATTGCTTGTTCAATAATAAAACAAGTCCTGGAGGTGAAAAGGCATACAAGACAGATATGGCCACTGTTGTCACCATGGTTGTCCTCCAAGTAGACAGACATTATCCAGCTCTTGTCAGAATTAAGTGTTAAATTTCAGGTGTAATCAATGCTATTGTGAGGTGTATAGTTTTCTATGAATTCATGTGCCACAAAACTTTATCTATCTTTTTATAAGAAAATGAAAGCAAAAAGAGAACTTGTTTGTTTTCTTTGTTCAGATTTCCTACCCAGTACAATGATTTTCTTCTGATACATTTCAAGGTGAAGAATGAAGTACGAGAAGGAGAACATATTGTTTCAACTTCATTTCTTCTTATTGTTTGCAACACTGGTCCATCCTTGTGCTATTTAGCTTAGCTTTTATCTCAATCTAATTGCAACAGAAGGTCATTCTATTCCATATGACACCTACAGAACATTCACAAATATGTGAGTACAAGTGTAACTGAGATTGTCTTCTATTATGATCCACTATTTTTTTTTATTTTTTCTTAATATTTAGTTTTCTGTTGAAATCTAGAATCTTTGTTTTACTTTTGTAAAAAAATTTTTTCCTTTATGTGGCATGCTGTATAAATGAAATTACAACATTAGTAGTACATTGGAAGGACTTTTAGTAAGGGAAAGATGACCATTGTAAGTGGGTTAAATACATTCCACTTATGCCCAAACTCGTCCCTCGCACAATTTTCTGTATGTTTGGAAATTGAAACCCTATCTTTCTAGTTGCTAAGTCTAAAATATTGGAGTAATCTTCAATTATGTTTTATTTTCTTTTATAATCCCCATCCAAACCATCACTAAATCAAGGCATAATCTTGAAGACACATCCAGAATTCTCGCATTGTCTTTTCTGTATCCATCCTGGCCTACATCACTTTTTATGCTTTCATGTAATAGGTTCTTAACTAATCTGCTTCCAGTCCTACAATATTTTATTGGTTGCAGAGCAGACTGGGTAATTATTTCTTGTATATTTTATTTTGAGCAATGCACAACCTAGAGAAAGTTCCTAGAACATGCCAGACATGGTGGTGCACACCTATAATCCCAGCACTGGGGAAGCTAAGGCAGAAGAATTGTTGCAAATTTGAGATCAGCCTGGGCTACACAGTGAGCTCAAGGCCAGCCTGAACTACATAGTGATACCCTGTCTCAAAATGACAAAAAAAGCAAAGTAGTTCCAAGAATATAACAGTATATTGTTTATTTGTTAACGTTTAGCCACATTGCTTTCAATGTTTTCTTTCCCCAGGAACACTCACACACACATTTATGCAAACATATGCTGTGCCATTTGAGAAACAATTACACATAATAGCACTTCCTTCTTAAATAGTCCAGCATATATCTTCTACAAATGGAAACATTTTCCTATGTAAATACAGTACAACTATCATACTCTGGAAATTTAACATCAGCATAACTGTAAAATTGATTATAACTGAATAGATAATCCACATTCAAATATTATTAGTTGCTCCAATATGTTTATTATAGATTTTTTTTTTTGAAATCCAACATCTAACTTGCAGAACAGTTGTCATTTTCCTATAGTGTACGTTAATCTAGAATTATTTTTCTATCATTTTCTGTCTTTTATATTTAAAACAAAAACATGTGTACCTTTTTGCAGATTACTTCTAAATTGGGTTTCATTTATTTCTTCCTAAAATCAGATTTAGGATAATATGACATAATAGGGGCCTAAAGCAGTAAGAAAATAGGCTGGGTAGATTAAAAAGACCCACTGGGTGTTGATAGTCAGGCAACTGAAAGGAGAAGTATGGGTCATCGAAAATAAATCACTCAGCTGTTTTAGTTTAATATAGTCCTGGAATGTGTTACTATTTACTATGACAAACAAAAATAAAAGACAAAATGTATGTTTAAAATTGTTTTCATTTCTTTTAATGTGTCATTTTCTATGCAGACCTGGAGCGCATCCTACAGTTCATAACTCTTTTTAGGGCTTCTTTGACTTCCTTGTTTCTCAGGCTGTAGATCAGGGGGTTAAGCATGGGAATCACCGTGGTGTAAAATACAGAAGCCACTTTCTCCTGAGTTGTATCATTGGTAGCTGGTTTAAAATACATGAAAGTGATTGAACCATAGAAAATCCCGACAGCTGCAAGATGGGAGCTGCAGGTACTGAAGGCTTTGGACCTGCCACCAACTGAGCTCATATGCAGAATGCTGCAAGTGATGAAGGCATAAGAGATGAAGATGGCTGTAGCGCATGTGAGCATGTTAAATCCGACCAGCATCATCACCAACAGCTCCTTGGTGTAGTCTCTTGAACAAGAGATATTCAGAAGAGGAAGGATGTCGCAGAAGTAATGGTGGATGATGCTAGTTCCACAGAAGGAGCGAGTGCCTATGTAGCTAGTGTGAGCTAATGCCCCCCAAATCCCCACTGCATACACACTGGTGACCAGTAGCAAACAGACTCTGTGGGACATGGTGACATGATAGAGCAAAGGGTTGCAGATGGCAATGTAGCGATCATATGCCATGACTGCCAGCATGTAGGAATCAGCAATACCAAAGAAGCAGAACAAAAAGAGCTGAGTCATGCACTCAGGAAAGGATGTGAAGTTCTTCTCTAACACGAAGCTGGCTAACATCTTGGGGATTATGACAGAGGAGAAGCAGAGATCTATGAAAGACAAGTGACTGAGAAAATAATACATGGGAGAGTGAAGCTGAGGGCTGATCCTGATTAAACAGAGTAGACATGAGTTTCCCACCAAGGACACTACCTAGATAAACAGGAACAGGAAGAAGAGGGGGAGCCGGAGCCCTGGATGGTCTGTTACTGCCTCCAGGACAAATGTGGTTACTGCTGAATGATTTCCTGTCTCCATACCTCTCCCACTTGTGATTGGTGAATGCATCAAGGGAGAGCATCTCGTTAGACAAGCACTGTCATCCAGGGGGGTTCAGTGACTTAGGATCTGGGGAATGACATAATTTTCAACAGCTCAGAATTTCATACTACAGAACCTGTGAAATAAAATCTTTTTTTAAAATAGATTATTATCAAGGTTTTGATACTTCCTTTGGTGCCTGTTTTTCTCACATTTAGAAGTGAAATTCATTTTACCTCCATGAATCCAAGTTTAGCTTTTCCTAGAAAAGAAAAATGATCTTTATGTTATTCAGTCATCCTCAGATAATTTCTCTTCATGCAGTTGGCTTTCTATCTGCAATGATTTGTATTTTTTCTCTGATGTCTTGGAACTTGACTACCTCTTTACTGACACCACTTGGATTTCCCCCCTGACTTCAGCATATTTATTTACTTTATTGAGTTCTTGACTGTAATCCCAAAGGGCTTTGTCCACACCTAGGATTTCTACTGCCTGCCCCCCTCAATTCCTGGTCCTGAGAATTCCTTTCCTTCTTCTCTTCTTCTATTATGTTATCATATGGGCATGAGGGGGATGGGGTCAGGCTGAACATAGAAGGAGTAAAGTGACCAGGATGCTGGACTGGAACTCTTGTCTGTACTGAAGGAAAGTGGGGTAGAAAAGGAAAGGAGCCCTGAACAGCAGGAAAAATATTATATTAATGGTGTTACTAACCTTCAAAGTACCTATGGAAGTGTAATGTTCTCCATTATATGAATGGACTGAGAAAGAGACAAGTATTTACTGTCAGTCACAAAGCTTTTTTTTTCTTGGTACCAGAGATTAAACTCACGACTGTGCACTTGTAAGGCATGCACTTATGCCGCTGAGCTAAATCCCCGGCCCCTAAGTCACCAAGCTTTAAGGCAACATTTTTTCACTATTTTACAAATGAGTTTATGAAAACATTCCATGATCATCTAGTAAGTGTTAGACCCAGGACTTACCTATTTTAATTAACTTCTGACAGCTCTAGTTACTATTCACTCTAAAAAGACTTTTAAATAATGTCCTCTAATTACTTCTAAATAATCCCCCCTAATGTTTTCTTCCTTTTGGAGAGAATACTAGGGTAGTCTGTTTATCACTTTGACCTCATGTTCAAGCAGGCTTTCTGTCTTTTCCATAGCCTTAAGGGAGAAAAAAGAAATGGAAGATAAACCTGTGCACACTTACATACACAAAGTTCCCGTGAAAAACATGCCTTGATTTCTACATATCAGTGAGTTATCAGGCAATAATGAAGCCAGTGAGTGAGCAACTCTTCCATTAAGAAAATAAACCTGTGGTTACATGAATGTGATGAAACATGACCGAGTGTACCAAGCAACGTGGCTATTTCCATAGTTTTACTCACCTTATAAATTCTCTGATTTCATCTAATTTATTTTCCTTTTGACTTCTCTTCCACAAAGCCATTTTTAACTTTTTAGAAACATATATCTTATAAATTCTTGTAGCACATTTGTACTTTAGTCATTGTGGGGTGATAAAGATGCCAGTGGTTAAAAGGGAAATGGAGCAACATGGATTTTCAGACACGGCCACAAAACAGCTGCGAGATACTGAAGAGGTGTCCCCTCCTGTATGAATCGCAGTTTGCTCATGAATAAAAGAAAACAGCTTCCGTCATAGGTAGCTATCACACTATGCTGCTGTCTTTTATTCTCCAGTACTCTACTGAGAATTTTCTGTGTTCTGAAGGTACAATATGGGAGACAAATTCCTACTCTCTTAAGCATGGCATTCTAAGGGAGGATCCCAACAAACAAAGAGATAGAGAATTTGGAGTCAGGCAGTGAGAACTATTTTGAAAGAAATGAAGCAATGTAAGGGGCACAGTTATGTGATTGGGGAGGGTGCTAAGGGAAGGCCCTGGAGCTGAGTGTGACTGTAGGGAAACAGTCAGTGGGGGGAGCATCTGAGTGAAAGATCATTTCAAAAGAGGGAATATCCAGCTGAGAGACAGTGAGAGTGTTAGTTTAGCATGTTTGAGGAAGAGCTAGAAACAGAAAGAAAGAATGATACTAGTGGAAGTTATAGGTGGATTTAGATTCTAGTAGACAGTGTTGGTGAGAACTATTATTTGAGGTGTGATGGGACACTCTTGGATGGTGTCAAGTATGCAGAGCATCATGTGTTCTGACTCATATTTTTAAAAGAGTTCTTCAAGAATATTCATTATGAAGTCAAGCAGAAACACATTCAGAGAGTCACATAGATAGAATATACTTCAGTTAGAAGAAACAAACAATCTGGATTGGTAATGATAGAAGTGAAAAGTGAATTCAGAGAACTTTTGTATGGATGGCACCTGCTGAATATAGTGCCTGAGAAGAGGAACAGTTGGGGAACCAAGGAAGTTGGTATCAGAGATGGAGATGGTAAAGGACCAGCTTTGGGGGTTACTTTTTCTGTTTGCATACAGTAAGTCTGTTGTCCGTTTATGGTCAATAGATATGTTAAGTGGGAAATACGGTATAGAGTCAGAGATTTAGGGAAAAGTTCTAGCTAACACATAATTATTCATGTCATCAGAGCACATGCAATATTCAAAAAAGTGAAACCAGATGGGATTTCCAAAATGTGATATTGGGAAAGACTTCACAACAGTGATGGGTACATAGCAGGTCATCAATATTCTTGGCATTGCCATTTGACATTACTATTTTTTCTACCAGATATTGTACTGGACAATAGGGAATTTTAGAGCCCACTCACTTTTCTTTCTTCTGTTCCCTTTTACTTCTTTGCCTTCTTAAATCATTTCCCACTACTGTGTATCTGTAGTGATTGTCCAACCGAGAGTCCAACATGATGAATCAGAAGCACCTAGCACCGTATCTGGGACCTGGTGGAGATCCCAAATATTTCTGTTCTCTTTTCTCTCTTCCATCAACTTCTACCACCAAAGTGATTTGTGGATACTTCTTGACTTTTAATATTTTATAATGTTCAAGTATTAACATATCAGAGATACAAAAGATTGCCTCATATGTTCCTGCAAGGATTTGCTTTGCCTTAAACTTCTTCACAATTTTATCTTTTCTTAGAAGTGTTCAAGTAATGAGTGCTATAAATTAAGGTCAATTTTGAATTAAATACCCCAATTCCAGTTTGCTATACTTCTAATAAGTCTTAAATATGCATTACTGGGTGGATGGTGCAGTTAATACGATCTGAACTTTTGTTGCTTGACAAGATATTAGGTACAAAGATTCTCAATCATTTACTAATACAGAAGGCCACCTGGATGAGAGGGTCTCTGAGGAGTATTGGTGTTTGCAGAAGTAGGAATTTTGTTGGGGCCATCTGACCTAATGAATGCTGTAGAATAATTTTTTTCATACTGGAATTATAAAGAGAGGAGAGAGGAACAGGCAGAAAAATTACCCGGAATTAATAACTCAGAGGCAATGCCAGTAGTGTTTTCCTTCTATTTTTAAGGTTAGTTTTGGGGACTCCTCTGAATGCACTTTTGCAAAAACATAAAGTAGGGAAGGACATCAGCTTATGCCCTGAATATAGCAGTTCATCAGGTGGGCCAGAAGGTAGAAGCTTGGGTTTTTATTTACAGATTGAGACATTTTGTACTAAGAGATATTGGATAAATAGGTTAATATCAGTGTCTTTTTTAGTGAGAGGAATTTCTGATCTGACTAAGCATTGTGGTTGTGATAGTTACATAATGCATCTGAGAATATTCTGCAGATTTCAAAGTTCAATGCAAATGAGGGACATTACTGTGAGGGGACTGAAAAATAGGAAAGAGAGTGGAGAGTTAGAGATCAGGATAAATGCAGAGTAAGGGAAAGAAGAAACAGAGTCCATGCATTGCACTCTGACATAGAGCAGAGATTGTCCTGTACAAAACAATAGCTTTATTCACATGGATAATAAGAATTTTTATGAGCTTCCAAATTTAAATTTTAATTACAATATTTTATCAAAGAACTGGGTAACTTACCGTAATATTATCACCAGGGAAAATTTGCTGGTCTCAGACGAAATTTTAATTTTAGTTCCATTATTAGCTGTATGTGAGCATGCACAATTACCAAATAAATTTATTATTGAATATTAGAAGCCCTATGTCTTCAAGATCCTATAAATAATGGAGTCCAGTCTGCATAAGAATGGAAGGAATATTGAAAAATAACAGTTTAAGATCTAACCAAGCAGAGTAAGGAAAGTAATCCTACAGATCCTTAATTTTCTATTAGTAAAGGAGACGTTCACTTGAATCTCTCTGGACCTGAGATGGTTATGAGCAAATGTTTCCCTTAGGGGTTTGTCATCCAAGCAGTAGGGGAGAAACAAAGATCATGTTTGCTGCATTTTCATGAATCCCTGGGGTATTTTTCCTTGAAAATTATCAATTTCTCCCATTTTCACATGGCACACATATGCATAAACATAGAATTTATGATCACTTAGGATCAGGTCATGTCAGATCCCTATAGAAACATAATGGAGACCACAAGTATTTCTGTTTTGTTTGATTGAATCAGATTACAGGTGATCTGACCTGTTTCACAACCAAAATGAGAGATTATTTAGATTATTCTTTGTGAACCTGATGTGGGCCTGAGAGTTTAAGAAAATTGGCCTGCTCTTTGATTAGTCCAACTCCCATCCCAGGCTCCCAAGCTACAGTGGCTGATGGCTGTTGCCATGGTAGCTGCAATTTTCCATGCTGAAACAATGCATTAAACATATACAATAACATGTAGGTGAGTTTTGTAGCTTTAACCTTATAATTTGAATTTATAAACACAAGCCTCTCAAATAAATATGCTACCCCTATTTATGTTTGCTCATTTTCTCATAATTTTAAAGAAACAATAATACCAAGTTTTAAGCTAACCATTTAAGGAAATGGTAAGTTAAAGAACTCTTCTCACTTCAATTTGTGAGGAAGTATTACCAGATTCCGAACTAGACAAGGTTATTGCAGAGAAAAAGAATATTACAAGTCTAGATGTGAAAACCTTTAATAAACTATCAGTAAATGGAGCTCATCAATATAAAAACATGATAGTCATGGAGTGATCAGAATATATGGCAAACATACACATTTTTAAAAAAGAATTACATAAAAAGCCAAGCACTAGCATTATACTTAATGTGGCAACACTGAATATAATTTCATGAAAATCAAGAACAATTAAAAGATTATTATTGTTACAACTCATTAAATAATGTACTGGAATTTATGACTAATGAAATAAAAAGTATAAAACCACAGGAATATGTACCAGAAAGCAAAAGGAAAAATTGTCTTTTTTCCAACTGTCATAAATGTCTATCCCAAACTAAAGTACCTCTTTCCAAAAGTTATTTAACCTAATGAATGTGTTCATGAAACACTGAGTTTAAAAATCAATATGAAAACAAACTGATTTCCTATGTATTTTGTACATATAATGGAAAAATTCCCTAAATTTCAGCATAATAGCATCAATACAATAAGAAAACTCAAACTTTAAAAATGTATAAAGAAGTTCTTTCACTAAAACATATAGCACATCACTGAGAAAAACTAAACATGTAAATGAAAAAACTATGCCATGCTCATGGATTTAAAGACTCACTGTTTTAAAACATGTAACATCTGTTGACTTGAAAATTCAATGAAATATTTCCTCAAACCCTTGCAGCCTCTTAAACAAGCTGAACCTAAAGTTTATGGAAGATAGAAAGTGAATAGAATAGATAAGACAATTTCAAAAAAGGAAAACTCGGGAAATTCAGATGACTTCAGTTTATTACTTACTAACATGTTCATGACATATTGTACTTTAATAGGACAAAAAGTATGTCAGTTAAACATAATGAAATGTGTATAAGTAGACAGAGGTGTTAAGATGAATAATTTTTGACATAGGCATCAATGGGATTCCATGAGGGTAAGAAAATCTTTTCAACATATTGGTACTGATTGATTGAATGAATATCAAATATGTAAAGCCAGAAGCTGTTTACAAACTCATAAAATTTATGCACTATAATTATTAATTACTGTGTATCTACTTGACTTGAGTAAGAACTACCTAGCAGATTAGGAAAGCTCTGGGTAAATCTGTCGATGACTGACAAGGAGGCTATGAACTGAGGAGGAAAGAGTCACCCTGGAAGTGGGTGAATCAATAAGTAGGTTTTAAGCTTGGGCAGAATAAAAAGAGAAAAAAAAAAGGAAGTCTTGTTTTTGTTTTTATTGCAAGAGCTCTGGCCTTTGCCACTGCTTCTGGATGTTGGTCTTTCTGGGGAAACTTTAGCTTTCTGGCTGTAGACTCTTCAGTCTTTCAGTGCAGACTTTTCAGCCTTCTGAGACTGACTCTCAGCAGAGACTACAGTGAACGCCAGGTCTTTACCAGTTAATGGGTCCTCCAGTCCTGCAGTATTCAGATGGATATTTTGGATTTTCTCACCTCTGAATACACAGACAACCACTGGGATTTTTTCTTTCATCTTGTAAACCTACTATATCAATCCCTTGTATAATTATACAAAATTTTACATTGTTTTTCTTCCTTTAGTGAACTCCAATTATTCAGATTTTGATACCAGAAGTGGACTTGTTGCTCTTATAGTACTCACTATGTTGTTTAGAAGCCTTTGGAACTGGTTTCCATGAGGTGTTTGGAAAAGTGTGGTGATGCTGTCTAGAGAAGCCCTAGAATGCTATAAGCCATGCTCCATGAGCATTTCTGCTCAGGGCTCAAAAAACAACAATGCTGAGAAATTCATACAGTAAAGACCAGGCTCAGAAGGTTTCAGAAAGAAACAAGGGCTTTACTGGCAGTTGGGCTTTAAACCATGTGTGTTACAGTGTAGAAGAAAATTTGTCTACATATTGTGCACGTCAATAGGCTGTGCAAGAGGCTGAGGTTAAGAATGGTGGACTAATTAATCTCACAGAGGACATTTCAAGGCATCCTAGTGTTGAGGTTGTGGCATGGGTACTGCTCGTACCTATTAACTAAATGTACCATGAGGACCAGGATCAAAGAGGATAGCTGAATAATTTGAAAAATGTAACTAGTGGTTAGAAAGGAACTCTTTTAAGTTGGGAACTATAAAATTGGCACCTGTAAAATTGGGACCTGTAAACTTCTAGCTGAAGAAAGCTTTGTTGCTGGAAAGATTGGGATTCAAAGAAACTAAGTACTTTACATCAGATGCTTGTAGGCATCTGAGGACTCAGCAGTACCCCACTTTCACTGGATAAGAGGTACAAAAGTGAAATACTTTGCTTTCAGAAGAGAACCTGTGTATAATGCTGGTGAAGAGCTGCCTAGTGCATTGGCTGCCTAGGTTTCAGTTCAGGCTACGTGCTCAACTATACAGATCTCCGGAGGCCTCTACATCCATGATGCAAAGGAGCCTGGCTACTACCCAATCATGCCATCATCCATGTGGTATTGGATTTATAGGCAGGAGGCAGGCAGAATGCAAGAGTTACGGTGTCAGGGAGACTTTCAATCAGATTAAAGAAGAAATGAGATGAATGGGTGAAGTTTTGAGAGTAAAACTACAACTCACAGGAGACGCCAAGAACCTGGAGAAGCCAGGAACGTGGAAAGTCTGCTGACGGGAACTGCAGGCAGTGAGCACAGCAACTGAGAGGAAGCCACAAGAACTGAAGCCAACAGTAGGAGTGAAGACAACCAAATCATGTGGGTGCACATCTCACCACGAATTACCAAGGGCTGACATGGAGCTATAGGATTTAATCTTTGCCCTGCTGGGTTTTAGTCTTGTTTGGTTCCATTCCCTTCTATTCCTTTCTCGATTTTGGAATGGGGTGCTTAGCCTGGGCCATTTATGTGACCAGTGTTTCTCTTTTTTTCTAGTTTTCACAGAGGTTCAGAGCTGTGTTTTCCTTGGGACCTGTAAGGAGATTTGGGAGTTGGATTTCTCAGCAGTGTTATAACTGTGAAAATGTTGATGATTCTTAGAGATAGGCTAAGTGTATTTGGCATATAGATGTACAAATGAATCTTTCTCAAGCCAGGAGCTTTAGATTGAGAATATCCTCCAGAGACCTCATGTACTCATAGATGGGGGTCTTGGAAATGTAAATGAATTACTGGGATCCCACTTGCTTTAGGGGGGGTGCACCAATCTTAGAACCGGTGGCTCATTGGGAGTGTTACCTAGAATGCTGTATCTCCTTGTCTCTTCCCTTCTTGTTCTGTTTCCTGGTCATCATGACCTGAGTGGGTTTTCACTGCAGCAGGCCCTTCCACCATATTGTTTCCATCTTGGAGTCAACTGATCAGGAGCTACATCCATGTGCCAAAACAAATCTATTCTCCTTTAATTTGAGGATGTCAGGTATTTTATCCCAATGAGAAGGAATGTGACTAAGATATGCACTGACTAAAGGTCAATTACAGAAGAAAGTAGAAGAGGATATTTTTGTGATTCATAGAAATGCAAAGATTACTGAAATAGATCACCAAGAAAAATGATAAATAGCATTAGAGTTCAGCATAAAACTTACAATTACCAAATGGCATCATTTTAACGGAAAAGAAATGGCACCCAACAAGCTACAAGAAAATTATTTGCACACATGCTTGCATACACATATGCACACATATGCACACACACACAAACTGAGAACAATGGCATCTCTCTACATGTATAAAACCTTACAAACATTTTGGAAAAATAAGCTACAATGTCTAATATAGATTTATTTATAATAACAATTTAGAAACAATTCAGGGAACTGTCCACCATACAATGAATTGATATACAAATTGTAGTATTTATACGTGGAACACTACTTAGTAACACAGAGGAACAATCTATTGCTTCATGCAACAAAAAAGATCAGAATTATAACTATGTCAGTCGATTAAGTAACCCACACATAGAATACAGATGATCATAGACTTAACAATGGTTGGAAGTTAAGTACTGTTACTTTGATTTTCTTACCTCAACTTTTCATACAAATTGAGAATAAAATGGTGTTTACCAGGGGCTATAGGTAACAGCTATTCACTGTATATCTTAAAACACCAGAAGAGAGTATTTGAATGTTTTCACCAGGAAAGAATGAGAGATTAAAGACATAGATGTGTTTAACCTGATTTAAACATAATACAACGTATGAATTTATTAAAATATCATGTGGCACTCTATATATAATTTTATGTTTTATATATGAGTAAAATGAGTATAATTTAAAATATAGAAATATAAAAGTTAAAATAACAAATTTATTTGGAAGTACAATATACTATGAAATACCTTCAAAAAGCAAAGTCAATCTGTATGTCACTCAATTTCCCAAATACTTTTTCATCATCTGCTTTGAAATTTTCTTTAATGAATAAATCTAAGCATAATCAAAAAGACATAGAGGGGTTGGGGATTTATTACAGCAGCACAAACACCTGCCTGGCAAGTGCAGGGTGGTAAGTTGGATCCCTGGTAACAAAACAACAAACGAACAAACAAAAGACCACAGAGCATGTACTTAGAAAACATGTATTGAAAGTATGGTTCTACCACAAGAGAGTTTTAATTTCCCAAACTTCTACCAAGGTAATTTCAACAAGATTTTGTAATACAGTACACATAGTTCATCAGAAGAAGTCTGGAAGGTTGTTCCAAAATACTGTACAGGATGACGTTCAAAATCTTATGAGCAAATCACCCCATAGAATCTATTCTCAGCTCTATAACGTTGAAAATCTAATTTTGTCTGCATACATAGGAAGTTTTATTTTAGGTAGTGGATTTTAGACCACTATAGCTTAGCCCAACAAATGGATGTGTACAAACAGAATGCCATTTTAAAAAACATAGTAACAAAATCAGAACATTTGAAAGTATTTTCCACTATGTGAGAGACTGATTCATATTCTGTAGGCTAATACATTAATGTAAAAGAAGAAATTTGTTACCGGATTTGTTACAGGATTTTGCATAATGCAAACTGCATGACTCATTCTGTCTCTGCGGAAACTTAATCTGAAGCCAATTAATATATTAGCTTGAAAAATGAGGGGAAGTGGGGGGAAAAATCTATTCTCAATCTAGTACTTTGGGACAAGTTGTGTACTACCCTAGGTCAGTGTCACTGAGAAGTGATTACCACAGTACTGAACATGCTGGCACCCTTGTTTCATCCTTACCATCACACATTCCACATCTTTCCATTTTATTACCTCTGAAATTTAATATTTTCTTTTAAAAAATGAACTTTACATATGACAAAATTCATAAATATTTGGCTGTATAGATATTGGCACAAATATCTATAGGGCACAACTCTATCTCAGTAGAGGTATTTATGTTTCCCAAGAAGTTTTCTTTTAGAAATTTTCTGTCAATTCCCTACCCTGTAAATCACCTCTTGTTTTGATTTTTCACATTAAATTAGCTTTGTCCTTTCAGTATTTCAATGCAAATGTATCCACCTACACATGTTCCTTTGGGATCAGATTCGTAAGTTCAACATAATTTCTGTGAGATGTATCTACTTTTCTGTATGAACCATTAATTCATTTTTTTCATTGTTTGATAAGATTTTATGACAGGAAATACTATTTATTATTCATTCGCCAAATGATGGTTATGTAGTCCAATTCACACTCTTCAGGTATTCTGCATAAAGCTATTGCAAAGATTTTTGTGCTATTCCTCTGCGAATATGTCTTAATTTCTCCTGTGAGAAAAACCAAGGAGTGAAGTTGTTGAGTAAAACTCAGGCACATGTTTTGCTTTACAGAAAATAAAAACTCCCAACATGAATCTACTGCATATAGTTTTACTATCCCACCAGCAATGCATGAATTTTCCTCCTGGCTCATGTTATTCTTAATATTGTGGCCAAGTTTTATGTTTTTACCCAGCCTCATAGTTGTTGTACATTAGCTCACTATTACTGAGGGCTGGGGATATAGCTCAGTGGCACAGCGCCTGCCCAGCAAGCACAAGATCCTGAAATGATTCCTGATACTACAATGCAGAAAACAAAAACATTGCTAGTGTGTATCTTTGGACCCTTATTTGCTTTGTTCTTTTTGAAATTCATCCTTGGCTGCTGGAATGTTTGCAATGCTTTTGTCTCCTCTCTGATGTATGACAGCCAAGCTGGAACACTTGAGCATTCTTAGAAAACAGTAAACCTTTATTTTTTCAAATGATCTCTCTACTGGCTACTTCAGCTTCCCTACTAAAAATATATTAATTGTATGGAATTTTAATTCCCCAGAAAATCGTCTCAAGGGAAAAGAAGTGACAGATGCCAAAGAATGGGTTTGGAAACCAGCTTGGTGTTATTCCACCATATTTTGTTGGCGTTGTTTACGATAAAGTTCACCCAGATTCAAAGAGGGGTGTCAACCCTCCTAGCAGTGGAAGGGGGACTCATACATACTAAAGCACACTGGGGCTGAAGGAGGCAGAGACCGATCCAGCGGTTGCCCTGTAATATTCACATGCAGAGATCAACCCAGGGATTCTCTGTAGGGTTGCCACAACCTAATTCTGTCTTCCAACCCACAGGCCTATTTTGGGGTGTGCCAAACATTCCACCTGACTCCCTGCTTAAATGCCTTGTCAGACATTGGGTTAATTTCCCCTCTGTGGGCTACCTCTTTAACAGCCTGCATAATCAGTGACCACAAGGAGATAAAGACAATCTCCTAGCCCCACCTCACACTGGGTCCAGATCTGCCTACCACAATGCTTCAGACTCGGGGCACTCAGCATCTAAGCCTGCTGCCACTTGAGCTCTTTAAGGAATGGGAGGCGTAATAGTATCATGCAGGTTCAGGGCCCTTTTTCAGTCTTGGATATTCAATGATGCAAAGAAAAACTGAGCAAAATTTTTGAGGAGCTTGGAAAATTTGCTGATGGCTGACATACCATGACCTATAACTATTTCATGTCATTAAAGTCTTAGTTACTGATCCTCTGTCACTTCTCAGGAAGGAAAGTGACTTGCTGAAGCACCTTCCTCAGGGAAGATTTTACTTCTTTATTTCTCAAGCTGCAGATCACAGGATTCAGCATGGGAGTGACCAGGTTGTTCAGGACCTGCACAGTTGCATTAATCCAGGGGTTTGGAGTTGGCTGCAGATAGATGAGGACCACTGGCATAAAGGAAAGCAGGATGGCGGCGAGGTGGGCGCTGCAGGTGGAGAAGGCGCGACGTCGGCCCTCCGCAGAGCGGATCCTCAGAATGGAGCAGACAATGCAGCTGTAGGAGGAGAGGATGAGCAGGAAGCAGCTGAGGGGCATGAGGCCAACACTGATGAACCCCACCATCTCCAAGGCCGAGGTGTCTGCACAAGCCAGCTTCAGCATCTCTGGGATGTCACAGAAGTAATAGTCCACCTCGTTGGGGCCGCAGTAGGGCAACTGGAAGGTGAGAGTGGTGAGAAAAGTGGCCTGTAAGCAGCCGCAAAATGAGGTCCCTGAGGCCAGGATGGCACACACCCTGTGGCTCATGATTATCGTGTAGCGTAGAGGGTGACAGATGGCAACGAAGCGGTCATAGGCCATCACTGTGTACAGGAAGCACTCAGTGCAGCCCAGGAAGTGGTAGAAGAAGAGCTGGGACACACATCCTGCATAGGAGATGGCTCGAGTGTTCCCCGAGAGGTAGAACAGCATCTTGGGGGAACTCACAGAAGGGAAAAAGATGTCACATATGGATAGCTTGCACAGAAAGAAGTACATGGGCGTGTGGAGCCGAGTGGAGGAGACGATCGCCAGTAGAATGAGCAGGTTCCCGACAAGGGTGAAGACGTAGAAGGACAGAAACAAGGCAAAGAGCGCGGTCTCCAGGCCCTCTGTGTGAGGGATGCCCAGCAGGATAAACTCGGTCACCGCTGATTCATTCCTCATCTTCCTTAAAATGGACTTCACAGCAGACCATCTGACTCCATAGTGTACATCCCATTCTCAAACCAAGAGGCTCTCTGATGGATATGTTGGTTTCATTTATATCAGTCTGCAATTAACCTTCTCGTATTGGAAGACATCTACATAAAAGCACAAGATCAATAAAATTCCCTTACTACCATCTGGTTTACTTTTTCTTTTGGTCAAGTTGGACTAAGATCACTATAGTTTATATTTCTCACTAATTACATCAATACTTTAGATAACAAAATTTATGTTCTAAAGAACTTTGAACAATAGTCAGAAAGACACAAACTTGAAAAGGAAATAAAATGTGGAAAAGAAACCCAAGTAAATGTGAGTTTGTATTATTTCCTATCTTTTCTCTTTTAGATAAAGTTGGGCTAAAAGTACAGAATTGTGTGGTGGTTACCAGAAATAATGGAACTCCAATAATTTACTCACCTGTTAACAAGGTACCTGATAAAAGGGCCCTCTGTCAACCAAATATGTGGAGGAATCCCTGTTATTTCATTTCATTTCTGTTTGTATCCCATTTTCTTTCCCCTTCTCCTTTTCTTTTCTCTTGTGTCTCCATTCCTTCGTACTTAGTTGTACCCCAAGAAATACTATCATTTTGGGAACAACATGCCAATAGTGGAAAAGTCAAAGCTTGCAGAGAAACTTCAATTTATGGACAGAGGATTTCTGAAGGATGGCATGTGTGTGCATGCATGTGTGTGTATATAGGTTGGTGGCATATATAATTCTGTAGAAAAGTGTACTGTGGAAAAGAACATAGACAAATCTTACTCCAAACTGCAAATACATTTCCAATGAAATGCTATAAAGTCTCAGAGCATTAAACCACAATTTGAAATATACCTAGGTATCATATTACCCTGGAAGGGCAAAATCTCAAGCTAGTCAGTGATACATTTGAAGGACAAACACAACGCAGTAAATTAAAGGCTTTCAAGTGAAACTGACATTGGAAACTTAGCTTACAGAAGACAAGAGGAAATACATCTCTGAGTGTAACCAGAATGATGATCCACTAAAGAAAACAAATAATCAAACGAGTAATTATTCATAAGAGATTCTTAACAAAATTGAATCTAAATAGCATAATAGAAAAGTTTTCAGAATGCAATATGAAATTATTTAACATTTAAAAATGAACAAATGACAATATATCACCAGTTTTCAAGAGATTCCCCACACATTGAAATTATCAAAGATGAATGTTCCTGGAAAAATAGGCAATCATATGAAAAATGAATGAAAAGATAGACATTTCCTGCAGAAGTGTATGAAGTATTAAAAAAGATACAGAGAAACTGTGGTACTGAAAATTATAGTTGATGCTTAAAATATTAGAAACTTTTAAATCCTAACCAATGTTACAAGGAAGAAAAACAAATCGCAAGAGGATGAAAAGAAAGGAATACAAACTTTTCTAAAATATTGCATTTATTCTGTAAATAATCAAAAACTGATAATAAATGGTTCTAAAATTAATAAGGAAATTTATCAAGGTAACTGAATACGCAAAAATAATTTACAAAAATTTTCTTTATTTTCTTATACCAGCAACAGCAAGTCTTTTAGAAACAAATGTCCAAACTACAACCCAAAATATACTTATTTCTTACAAAGCACCTGTACTGTAATTAAACCTAAACACTGAGATTTTAGTTGAAAAAATAAGCAACTCATAGATTAACACTTTCTGTTTTAAAAGAAAAATAATTAGTATGTTTGCCATAGGTCTACTACCACTTCTACAAACTAAAATTAAAACAAATAGTGCACTAGTAACAACACCAAAGTACACAGTTTAAAATCTAGCAAGATATTGCAAACCATTAATAAAAGCATTACTAAAAGCCTGTATAAAAGGAGAAACAAACTGTATATATGATCAGAAGACTCAACGTTTATGAAGGGAGTCTTAAACTAACCTATATAATCAATGCAGTCAGAATTTGAAACTCAGTCACTACTTTAGAGATTAGCATGCTTATGGTAAAGTTTATATTGAAAACAAAAGACAATAGAAAATAAACTTGAAAAATGATAAGTTGGAAAGTTTATATCACTAGACTTTAAAGTCTAATATTAACCAAGATCACATATTCATAAAGACTTATACATAGATCATTAAAACCCAAATAGAGAACCCAAGAAGATCTACAAACATGTGGTCAGTTGATTTTTGACAAACTTTTTGAAGGAAAACAAAATAATCTTTAAGTTTGAATCCTCCAGTGATTTATGAAACAATGGAACCTCTACATAAAAAAGCAAAATAAAGCAAAAAATAAACATATCACCATAATACTGTACAAAAGTAAACTCTCATGGATCATAGATTGAAATGAAAATCCTGAAACTCCAATACCTCTGGAAAAAGAACATGTTTGTGCTCTTGGTTTAGCCAAGGGTATCCAATGCACTGAAAGGACAATCCATATTTTTTAAATGATACCTAAAAATGACTTGAAAATTAAAACATTCTGTGTTGAGGCAAGAAAGATAGTTAAACAATAAAGGATTGTTATCAACTAGAAGAGTCTAAAGAAATAGAGTAATAGAAAAAAAACAGAGTCATTGAAGGCAATGATAAATCCTCACTGGGATTCTGTCACCAAAAATTTTAAAAATAGTAATAATAAAAAAGATCTGGTTGATGTATTAGTTAATTTAGAATAAGGTCTTTAGTAATTACAATAGTGTAAATTATTGGATTAAGAATACAAAATTCCTAAAGTGTTACCATTAAGAGATGCTGGGTAATAGATATATGGAAAGTCTAGATATTATTTCTGATTGATTCAGAATGAAAAGTTAAAAATTTGAAAACTACTGTGAGAGTCACTTAAGGGAGAATTTAAAAATAACTGAGACAGAAAACTATTACAAACTGTACATTCAACAAAAAATACAATCATGACATATTTATAAACAATTTCTCTCCCTGAGGAAAAATGGACAAATTATTTAAGCAGACATTTCACTTAAAAATATACAGAAGCCAAATAAAACCCCATAAAAAGATATTCAACATCATTTATCAACAGAAATATAGATTAAACCACATCTGCCAGGATGAGTTGGAAAGGAAACTGACAGAATCAACTGTCATGAGAATAGAGAACAACTATACTTCTCCTTCCATGTGTTTAATTCAAGGGAAATGAAACATTATTACTGCTGGGGATTTAGCTCAGTGGCATAAGCACCTGCCTGGCAAGCACAAGGTCACGAGTTCGATCCCCAGTACCCCCCAAAAAAATTATTACAGGGAAACTTGCCTGTAAGGTAGTAAACTTACACTCCTCTTCATTTGAGTCTTTTCCAAAAATTATCCTAAAGGAACTAAAACTCCAGTTGTTTCCAACATTTGGATACTAATAAAAAATTTATCAAATATACAAGCATATACATTTTCCACAGGAGCAGTGGTGGTACTTTCTACTCTGCTGTAGAAGGCAACCTAAGTCACATTCTCTGGCCCTCAGGAGATCACAGCAGCCCAGGCTTAGGAACTGAGGTTCAGTATTTCTACAAGGTGTCATGGGCACCTGCTATGGTAACTTGTATAGATTTGTTTCCTTTGGATCACCTTCTTCTGATCTCCTTTTGGACTTTCTCATAACTCAGTCAATGGTTGTTTAGAGGGAGAAATTAAATTAACCACATACACTACTCAAGTACAATAGCAGTGACATAGTTTGAACTGGAGAATGCCTACACCCTTTTCTAGTTTGTTCACTTGGAGAATAGACTCCAATCCAGATTTGTAGGCTTCATGCTAAGTATATCTTCCCTTGCCTGTCCCTTACATTCTTAAGCCCTTGCATAAGGTAATACTGTCCCACTACCACACTTCAATTATATCAACCTTTCGTAGATTACAGAGATATCTACAGTGAGCATCACTATTTAACACAGGACTTAATAAATCAGGAACAATTACTAAGTCATCTTTTGTGTCCTAATGAATATATCTTGTGAGCAATTCTAATAAACTAAGTACATTCAAAAAATATGATAAATTGGTAAAGCGGCTATGAACAATTCATTTATAAATTATTTTTATGAATAGCAATTAATATTGATAGAGCATTTCCAAGAAACTGGGGTTGTATTGTTTTGTTGTTTTCCTTGTGCTCAGTAGCACCTTTAAAAGTCAAAAATTGACCTTGTTAAATAGGACAGGAAACTAAAGCATCAAGAGGTTTCCTCATGGTTAGAACATGATTAATATCTGGATCATGCAATTGGACAATGACTTAAACTTAAAGCCCCAGTCTGACTCCCAAGTCAATGCTGTTGTGCGTTCTTTTGCTCAGAGAAGCAGACGTGACAGCTGTCCATAATGCCTCTCAGGTGTATATGCTTAGGTTCATTTGCTCATCACTGATGAAATCAAATAAAGCCATATATTTTGGTTGAAAGCAGAAAAGAATTTATTCTAAGCTGACTCTGAAGAAGTGGAGGGGTCTATTTGCTTCAAATCACCATTTCCCTTCATGTAGGTGGGTAAGAGTCCTTCACAGTGGGAGCACAGAGAGATAATGGAGATCTCCATGCCTGCTTTATCACTTCCGGCCTTCTTTGATACATTCCTCTTTCTCAGGGGAAGAAAGCTGGGCTCTGGCCTCCCTGGGCTGACATCTCCTTATTCTGTCACTTTCGGTGAAGTTGAAATGAGATGACTATGTGCTCAGCAGAAGGATGTTAGGAGAGTTTGCTTATCTTTACAAGAAAGATTCTAACATTTGAAGTTCTGTTTTGCAGTGCTGGTTTGATGCTACATAGATATATTGTGTACTTTTCCAGTAACCAGTAGAAGACCATGAAACTAATAAAAGCTTACTTTTCATTTTAGTACAAAAAGAAAAAAGAAAAGAGAAACTCAGTGAAATGAATTCCCTTGAGAAAGAGTGAATTCACTGTCAGTGTAAATAACTAGATATGGATTAAAAGACGTTCTTCATGGACGTGATGCAGGACATTTCTGATTAGAATGTGAGATTAGCTCTTACATTCACCCTCTGTATCCCATGGCTTTGAGATTCCTTGATTTTATAACGGAGTGTTCTTTTTCCATATATGTAGACACAATGTTTTGATTTAAATATGAGAGACCTTATCCACTTCTAAAACAAGAACTATTTCTATAGCTATATCCATCGTAGCAATATTAGTAACTGTTTAATGCCATCTTGATGCATTCTAAAAAGGATAGCAACATATACCAGGGAGAAGAACAGAATGCTGATGAAGATAAGTCCCTGAAGATTTAGTGGCTGATGGAGATACTTCTGTGTAAGGACCACAGTAAAAAAGCAAAGTGAAAACCTAAATTAGGTTAAAAAAATATCGCCAGGCATTTTAACAAATGCTTTTGGTTGCATAAAATATTTCAGTACCTACCTTAAATCTAAGAGACAATTAATATACATTCCCATTCATTTGAAAAATTGAAACATAAAGAATTTAAGTAAATCTACTGAATTTCTGCATCTGTAAATGGAAAGAGTTAAGATGTGCACATAAAACAGTGAAAATGGCTTTTAGAGTAGTTACTAATTCTGATTTCCTAAAATTCACTGACAAATAATGGTAACTTCAAATGATACTTGCCCTTTATAATACAATTTTGTGCTCCTCTGATTCCCACAAAATCACTTTAAAATTGTAGCAATGAATGTCAATTTTCAGATAAAGACACTGAAATTGAAGCTTTTCTGAAAGTAAGAAGTGGAAAGCAAGTCATGCCCAAATCACCTGGCTCCAAGTTTAGTGTTTTTTTCTACTATTCCATTACTAGCTGTGAAAAAAATTTACACAGAAATTTATTTGCCACTGGATAAGGAAGATAATCACTCAGATTTATTCTGCAGATTTGGAGAAGTCTTCCCAGTGTGCTTGCAACCATTAACCATCTTTATCTGCAGTTCCCAGAGTGGTTATGTCACCAGGTGATACTTCAGAGATATAAATCTCTTAAGATTTTATTAATTAGTATAAGTAGGTCCCAGAGCTACAAGGGAAATTTCCCAATCTGAATATGATTCTCAAGAGTGCATCTTAGATTATTGTGTAATTTAAGCACAATTTTCATCATATTTGTTCTGTTCAGAAATAGTAACCTATTCTAGTTGTGGTGACACATGCCTGTAATCCCAGCACTAGGGAGTCTGAGGCAGGAGAATTGTTGCAAGTTCAAGACCAGTCTAGGCTACAAAGTGAGTTCAAGGTCAGCCTGAACTGCATTGTGAGACCATGATTCAAAAAACGAAACAAAACCAACAAAAGAAAGAAAGAAAGAAAGAAAGAGAGAGAGAGAGAGAGAGAGAGAGAGAGAGAGAGAGAAAGAAAGAAAGAAAGAAAGAAAGAAAGAAAGAAAGAAAGAAACAGCAGTCTGAATCCTTGTTCAACTCCTGTTTCTGAGTCTCTATGTTTATTAAGCTTGCAGACTTTCTTGCTCCATATATATAGCATGAAATTATCTTACCTATGAAAGTAGATCTCTTTAAATGATGGTTAAGTTTTGCTTTTTAAAATCTTCAAATTTATAGTACACTTATAGTAGCATAAAAGCATTTGCATAAAAATAAGTATTCACACACTACTGAAGTGTGATTTGTAGTGGGGAAGTAGACCATAAATAGAACTAATAGAGGAAATTATCAACTCTGGTTTCTATAACTTCAATATTTTAAAGATTCATTAATGGAGTTCATATTAAAAAGGAAAAGTAATTTTTCATATAATTCAGGATACCCATATGAAAAACTGTTCACCAAGGATTTGATAGGAAAATCTAAAGTTCAAACTAGATACAGTTAGCAGTGTAAGTTTCTAAGTTATCTTGCAAAAAGTGATACCTGTGCCTCAAAAAAAAGCATGATATTGAATTTATACCATATTTCTTTCTCTTAGGTTTATGGATATAAAAGACTTCCAAATAACAAAAGAAGGAAGAGACAAACCTGGCTTAATCATCTTAACAGATATTATTTCCCTATGATTTGAACCAAAATAATTGGATTGGTTAGATAAACTGTCAATTGCAGAATTCAAAAATGAGAAAATTTTAAAAATTAAGAATAAAATTCTATTAATCATTACAATACAAACCTTCCCTAAACATTTCCAATTTCATTCCAACAAAACATCTCTGATAAAAAATGTCTATCTTTATAGATAAAAACAGACACAGGGCAACTACTGGTAGTCTTCCTTTTGAAAGCAATCTTTTCACATTTCCTGATTCAAAATATCTCAAAATTTACTAACATTTCCAAAAATTTCAGACACATCAGTTATCCATAAATGTAGGTAATATTGATAGTCTCACAGTAGCATCTTTATGTATGGCCTTCCTATTAACAGGGCAAGAGTCCATAGGCAGAGAAAAGCTTTGTGCTCATATCAACGGTTTTGTTTTCCTAAGTGACTCTTTTTACAGCAAACAAAAATCATCTGACCTGTGAGAACTCATTTTCCAGATTTACTGACATCCTAAATTCCCTCACGTGTTAGGCTTTTAAATAAATAGGACCCCCTTACTTATTAAGGATGGGTGATACTTAGGTATTGACAGCATACATTTTTCTCTTTATTTTTAAGTGGTTTTCCAGAGTTTACAGTTTGCATTACATCCCCTCTGAGCATTACCATATCATCCTCTGTTACTTCTTTTAGTATGTGTCTTAGTTATACTTACGAGATAATCTAGAGAGAAAGAGCGTTAAAGGGATTGTGATAATAAGAAATAATGTCAACAGATTCCCAACAAGTGAAAAAAATGTTGACAGACTAAAAATGACACATATCAATTCATGTAGTAGAATAGTCAAAGCTGTGGGTCTCATGATGTATATCAGAAATATCCTCCATAGCACTTGGGTTCACAGGAATATTTTTCGCTCTAACACCTTCTTCAGAGCAACACTGACATCTTTATTCCTCAAGCTGTAGATCAGGGGGTTCAGCATGGGGACAACAATAGTATAAAAGACAGAAGATTCTTTCCCCTGGTCCATGGAACTGACTGATGATGGATTCAGATACATAAATGCAGCAGAACAAAAGAAAACAGCAACAGCTGAGAGGTGGGAGCTGCAGGTGCTGAAGGCTTTGGACCTGCCTGAGGTGGAGCGAATGTGGACAATGCTGAAAATGATGAAGATGTAGGAGCTGAGAATGATCAGGCTGGGGACAAGGATATTAATTCCACTAAAGACTAATACCAGTAATTCATTGATGTAAACACTGGAACAAGAGAGCTTTAGGATGGAAATAAGATCACAGAAATAGTGGTTGATCACATTCAGCTTGCAGAAGTGAACCCTGACCAAGCAGCCTGTGTGAACTGATGCACAGACCACACCTATTACATACACTGCTGAAATCAGGGAAAAGCACGCCTGCTGAGACATGGTGACATGGTAAAGCAAGGGGCTGCAGATGGCAACATAGCGGTCATACGCCATTGCAGCCAACATGTGACACTCTGAGATAGCAAACACGAGGAAGAAGTAGAGTTGAGTCATACACTCGGGGTAGGAGATGACATTCTTCTCTGTCACAAAGCTGACCAGCA
>PVJX010022369.1:0-30637 GCA_004027295.1 Dolichotis patagonum
CTGGTTTCAAGGACTTTATTTGGGGTGAAGTAACCCAATCAAGAACACTGTTTAATTTTGCTTGCCCTGCTTGAACCCGTCTCCTCATTCCAGGATGTTCCTACATTATGATAAAAACAATTCCTTTTAAGCAAATGTATTTTGAGTTAATTTGTCAGACACTATATGACTTAATTCAATCCATGTAACTTATCGTGGAATATCTTGTACTTCTTTCTTGTAAACTATATCTACTGGACTTAAAGCTGGCTCCATGCTGGTGATTTGGACACTGTCAATTGTCCCCCAGTGCACTGGCATTACAATCAAATAAAGTCATCTTCTAGTTTCCTCGATGCAAAGAGTCTGCCATCTGGTTTGATATTGGTTTTTCTGCAACAAGATGAAAGGAAGTTTCTTTTTCTTTATATAATGGAGTACTACTCAGTTGAAAATAAAGATATATTTGAGACATTTTAGGTAAATGGATGCAACTCAAGACCATTTCACTTAGAAATTAGACACACATGTATAAATATTGTATTGTCTCACTAGTGTGAGAAACTAAACAAGTACACAAGATTTAGAATGTGCAATGGATATTGTGAATTGGGAAGAAACTGTTCAAAGAAAAGTCTCATTCTGGGAGTGGTTGATACCACCCAGAAATTTGTAGCCTGGATGAAATACAGGGGAGAGGTAAGCTGCTTGCTACTGGCTGCTTCACTGCTTCCTGTCTGCACTTCCATAGACTGTTTCTCCTGCAGTTTGCTGTAATACCATCCTGCCATGGAGCTTACCAATTATGAACTGAAACCTCTACAAACTGTGAGTTGAAATAAACCCTTCCTCCTGTAACTTGCAGCCAGAGGCATTTTGTTTCAGCAAGGAGAAAGTAACCAATATCATAGTGATTATTTTACTTTTGATAACTTTCTGTGCTTGTTGTTAATTATAAGAAAAGCAAAACAGAATTTAATTTTTCCAATATCTTTTTTATTTTATTGTACTAGGGATCGAACTCATGACCTTACACTTTCCAGGCAGGTGCTTTTGCTGTTGAGTTAAAACCCCAATCCCTAATATCTTCTGATTACATTATTTCATCTGAATTTCTCAGAAAAATAGACAATCCCAAATACATATGGTAATACTGTATCTCAAGATCCTACAAAAATGTACACACCAAATTAAAAGTCATTTTATGGGAATAAATAATAAAAATTAATGAAATTGAAAATAGAAATAATACAAATGATCAATGAACCAGAGGCTTCATTCTTTGAAAAGATAAATGGGATTTGCAGGACTTTAGGAAAACCTGCAAAAAGAGAGGGTCCAAGTTAATTACTAGAAGCTAAAAACTTGAAATTATAAGAGACACCACTTCATCTTACATGATCATTACACATCATTTGAAAAACTGCACAAAATGTGTTTGAAATTTTATATTCTAATAAAGCTCAGAAATTATTTATATTTGAAGTCTAAATAAATAAAAGAAAACATAAAGCAAAGCTTCAGGCAACTACAGTTTAGACACTGGGAGATGAGGCTCGGGCTGGAGAATGGAGGCAGAAAGGGAGAACGGAGTGACAATTATCAAATATGTTATATGCACATAATAATTTCCAAAGCAAACTATTTTTATTATAATATGCACTAATCAAAATTAATATTTTCTACTGCATTTCAGTAATTTTAACCTATTACCCCTACCAAACTCAGCTGGCACACAAGCCGTGACTTCAAATTATGAATAGTATTTCATTTAAGCATGATCTGTAAAACAGAAATACTCTACCAGACATTGCAAGTCTTGTTTGACAATTGCAACTGTTTTGAAAATCCTAAAAAAAGGGACATTTTGCATTTTCAAAAAAGGAATTATTGATAATATGAGTGGAGTTTTCTGAATGTGTTTTGGAAGCCAGTGATGCAGGCATGTAAATTACACAGTAGTCATAACTTTAACCCCAAATCTCCAGAATGTTCCCCAAAGTGTCTCCTCTGGCTCTCTGCCTAAGACACATGTAAAACTTGCTCTAGATCCATAACTTAAATAGTTCCTAAGCTCTTCATCTTCATCCTTTTCACAACTGTGTTATTTCTGTTGTTTCCTCAAGAAATCCACAGAAACATCTATTATCTAAACATAAATAGACTGTTCATGTCTCCATAAGGAGGTAAACAGAATGTTTTTTTTTGCTGTCAAAATCACAATGCTAGAATGTTAGGCATAGCACCACAAGATAGGTGAGAGAGTAACTCAAAGTCTCACAGGGGTGCAGACCCAGCCATTGTTGTTTGCCTTCTGCCTATTTCTATCATGCATAACAGAAAGAAGTTTGAAAGATACATTCACACACATTAAACATTACAATTAAATCAACTTTTAAAATTAGGTGGAAAAACTTTTCATCTATAGTAACGCCAAATGAAATGATTCAATTTATATAATTTTTCTAATTAATATTAAGTATTTAATGTGTGGTACTTTTTGCAGACTAATCAATTTAGTTTTTGAAAACCAAAAGAGGAGTTGCCAATAATAGTTCTTATTTCTCATTTGACTATTATTAAGCAATGATAAAGTCATTAGTTGTTTTTCCTTGGCAAAACATAGTTAAATAATGTATACCACATCACCTATATACAAGAGGATGGTGCAACAGTTTTGAGTTTTATCTTTTCTATTAAATCAAAAAATACTGTAATAGGCATATGCTATTTATATGTGATGGTGTGTGTCACATCAGTTTGCATGCATACCAGATTACAAAGCTTTATTTGTAAGAAAAATAGAATAGTTGCATGAGAAGTTCTCAACAACATATGCTGTCTGTGTAACTGTTAAGTAAACAAGTGTGTTGCAGACTGGCCTTCCAGAATGACAAATTAGTGACTTGTTATGTTTACTGAAGCTTGTATATGCTTTTTAAAAAAATTTATTTAAAGAGAGAAAAAAAAACAACCAGACAAAACAGAAAAATGTTAGCAATAATACAGAATTCCAAAGGGAAAAAAATGAAAGAACCAAAAACAAATAAACAGACAAAAAAAGCCAAGACAATAACAAAAAAAAAAAAACAAAAATACTAAGAAATCTCCACTTGATACTTTACATACTCTCATCATTGGAAATAGTTGTTCAAGTTAAAAAAGTAAAGTAGACATTTAAACAGTGAGACTGTTAACTGTTCTGCTCAACAATTTAACAAAAATAATAATATGGTCATCTATCTTACACACATAAACATACATGCAGTTATATCCTTTAGAGCACTTTCTTTTCCTCTCTTTTTTAAGTAGCAATTACACATTTTGTATTTTATTACTACAGTTCTTATTACTTTTTACACTAGAGAAACAATGTGATACTTACAAATATGATTCTTATTTATTTCACTAATGAAGATAGTCTCAAGTTGTCTCCATTTCCCTATGAAGGCCTCAAGATCATCCTTTTTTATAGCTGAGTAGTATTCCATTGTGTAAAACTGCCACATCTTTTTTGTCCACTCTGCAGTTGATGGGCATCTTGGTAGTTTCTAAGATTTAGCTATTACAAATTGGGCTGCAATAAACATAGATGTACATATATCACTGTGATACGAACTTTTCAGTTCTCTGGGAAAATACCAAGGAGGGCAATAGCTGGGTTGAATGGAGATTCCACTGCTAGACTTTGGAGAATTCTCCATATTGATTTCCATAGTGATTGCACAAGTCTGCACTCCCACCAACAGGGGAGCAGTGTTCCTGTTTCCCCTCAGCATCGCCAACATTTGTTATCAGTAGATTTCTTGATGGCAGCTATTCTTTCTGGTGTGAGATGAAATCTCAATGTTGTTTTAATTTGCATTTCTTGAATGACCAGTGATTGTGAATATTTCTTCATGTATTTATTTGCCATTTGTATATCTTTATCTGAGAACTCTGGTCATCTCAGATGCCCATTTTTGGAGGGGATTTTTGAATTTTGGGGGATTGATGTTTTTCAGTTCTTTATATGGTCTTGATATAAGCCCTTTGGGAGTTGCTGGTTAAAATTCTTCCCCATTCTGTGGGTTTTCTTTTCACTCTGATGGTGATTTCTTTTGAAGTGCAGAAACTTTTCAATAATATGAGATCCCAGTTTTTGATTCTCTAAAGGGTTTCCCTTGCAGTTTGCATTTTGTTCATGAAATATCTGCCTACCCCTATGTCTCCAAGACTTCTACCTACCTTATCTTCTGTACATTCAGTGTTATGTTTTAATGTTTAGGTCTTTGATCCATTTAGACTTTAATTTTGTGCATGGTGATAGGCATGGATCTAGTTTCAGTCGTCTGCATGTGGAGAGCCAATTTTTCCAACACCATTTATTAAAGAGGCTATCCTTCCTCCAGTGAACATGTTTAGCCCCTTTGTCTAATATCAGGTGGCTGAGTGTCTTTGTACCTATACTTGCATCTTCTAATCTGTTCCATTGATCCTCAGGTCTATTTCTTTGCCAGTACCATGCTGGTTTTATCACTGTGGCTTTGTAGTACCATTTGAAGTCAGGAATTGAGATGCCTCCTGCCTTGCCTTTATTGCCCAGAATTGCTATTGCTATTCTAGGTTTCTTCTATTTCCAAATGAATTTTAGGAGTGTTCTCTAGATCTGTGAGGTATGTCAATGGTATTTTGATTGGGATTGCATTAAATATGTATAACAGTTTAGAGAGTATGGCCATTTTCACAATTTTGGTTCTTCCTAGCCAAGAGCATGGAACATCTTTTCATTTTCTGATATCCTCTTCAATCTCCTTTTTTAATATAGTATAATTTTTCTTTTACATTTTTAGTTAGGATGATTCCTATGTATTTCATTTTTTTAGATGTTATTGTGAAGGGCGATATTTCCATAATTTCTCTTTTGGTGAATTTCTTATTTGTGTACAGGAATGCTATTGATTTTTGCGTGTTGACTTTGTATCTGGCTACACTGCTGAATTTGTTTATTACCTCTAGTAGTCTTTTATTGGAGTTTTTTGGGTCTTCCACATAGAGTATCAGGTCATCTCCAAATAGTGATAATTTAACTTCTTTCTTTCCTAGCTTTTTTCCTTCTATTATTTTCTCTTGCCTGATTGCCCTGGTTAGTGTTTCCAGAACTATATTGAAGAGGAGTGGTGATAATGGACATCCTTGTCTTGTTCTTGATTTTAAAGTGAAAGGTTTCAGTTTTTGTCTATTTAGTATAATATTGGCTGTTGGTTTGTCATAGATGGCCTTTATAAGTTTGAGGTAGACACCATGTATTCCAAATTTCTGAAGGGTTTTTATCATGAACATGTGTTGAACCTTATTGAAAGCTTTTTCTGCATCTACTGAGATGACCATGTGGTTTTTGTTTTTGGCTTGGTTGATGTGGTGTACTACATTTATTGATATGCATATGTTAAACCATCCCTGCATTCCTGGAATAAACCCCACTTGGTCATGATGTATAATCTTCTTGATGATTTTCTGCATTCTATTTGCCAGTATTTTGTTGAGAATCTTTGCATGTACGTTCTTTATTGAGATTGGCCTATAGTTATCCTTTTTGGCTGGGTATCTCTCTGATTTTGGTATCAGAGTAATACTTGCCTCCAGGAATGAATTGGGGAGGATTGCTTTCTTTTCAATTTCATTGAAGAGTTTAAGGAGTATTGTTATCAAGTCTTCTCTAAATTTCTTATAGAATTCAGCTGTGAATCCATTAGGACCTGAGTTTTTCTTTGTTGGTAAGTTTTTTGTTACACTTTCAATTTCAATAGCTGATATTGGATTATTCAAAATTGCTATATCTTCTTGGTTGAGCTTTGGTAGTTCATATGTTTCTAGAAATCTGTCCATTTCCTCTGTATTTTCCCTCTATGTGAATGGAGATTTTCAAAGTAAGTATTCATGATCTATTGAATATCCATGGGGTCTGTAGTAATTTCCCCCTTTTCAGTCCTTATTGCATGAATATGGGTTTTTTTCCTTTCTTTTTCTTTATAAGGTTAGCTAGAGGTTTGTCAATTTTGTTTATTCTCTCAAAAAACCAGCTTTCATTAATTCTTCATGTTGTTTTTTTTTAGCTTCAATTGCATTGATTTCTGCTCTATTCTTTACAATTTCCTCTCTTCTATGAGCTTTAGATTTTCTAGAAGCTTGAGATGAAGCATTAGATTGTTTATTTTTGCTCATTCTGTTTTCTTTATATGACAATTAATTGCTGTATATTTCCCTCTTAAGACCATTTTCATTGCATCCCACAGATTACAGTATGTTGTGTCTGCATTTTCATTGAATTGTAGGTATTGTTTTATTTCTTCTTTAATTTCCTTTGTAGCCCACTGGTTGTTCAAAAGGTTGTTGTTTAATTTCCATGTATTTATGCCAGTTTTGCAATTTCTTTTGCCATTAACTTACAGTTTCAGTGAGCTCTGGTCAGATAGTGTGAAAGGGTCAATTTCAATACCTTTGCATTTACTTAAGAATGTTTTATGGATAATATATGGTCTATTCTGGAGAATGTCCCGTGGGCAGCTGAAAAGAATGTGTACCCTGATGTAGTTGGGTGGAACACTCTGTAAACATCTATTAAGTCCAATTGCTCACAGGTTTGATTCAGTTCTATTATTTCTTTGCTGATTTTTTTGTCTAGTTGATCTATCTTTTTGTGACAATGGACTGTGAAGGTCACCTGTAATAATTGTGTTCTTGTGTATTTGGTTTTTCATGTCCTTTAGTATCTGTCTTATACAGTTGCTATTAAGTCCAATTGCTCACAGGTGTGATTCAGTTGTATTATTTCTTTGCTGATTTTTTGTCTAGTTGATCTATCTTTTTGTGACAATGGACTGTAAAGGTCACCTGTAATAACTGTGTTCTTGTGTATTTGGTTTTTCATGTCCTTTAGTGTCTGTCTTATACAGTTGGGTTCTCCTGTGTTTGGTGCATATATATTTGTAATTGTTAGTTCTTTGTCTTAATTTTTTCCACTTATGAGTATGTAGCAACTTTCCTTGTCTCTTTTAATCATTTTAGGTTTGAAGTTCACATTGTCTGCAAATAGAATATTTACCCCTGCTTTTTCTGGGTTCCTGTTGCATGGAATACTGTTTTCCATCCTTTGACTTTTAATCGATGAGCTTCTTTTTGAGTCAGATGTGTTTCTTGTATACAGCATATTGTGGGATCCTGTTTCTTGATACATTCTTTCAACCCGTTTCTTTTTTTTTTTTAAGTGCCAGGGATCAAACTTAGGACCTCATGCTTGCCAAGCAGGTGCCTATGCTGCTGAGCTAAACCCCCAGCCCAACCTGTTTCTTTTGATATGTGAATTGAGCCCATTTACATTTATGGATATCACTGATATGTACTGGCTTGACTTTGCCATGTTGCCTTACTGTTGTTAGTTTCCTGCTTTTCTCTCTTGGTTACTTTCTTGTCCAGCTTGGTGACTTGTTTTTGCTGTTGTTCTGGAGATTGTGGTCATTTTTATCTTTACCTAGAATGTCCTTAAGCACTCCAAGGTTGGTTGGGTGGATATGAATATCTTTAGTTATTCTTTGTCATGGAATTATCTGGTTTCTCCATTAAATTTGAAAGACAGTTTTGCTGGGTAAGTCAGTCTGGGTTGAAAATTGTTTTGTTTTAGGGCTTGAAATACTTCACTCCAAGCTCCTCTTAACCTGAAGGTTTGTGCTGAAAAGTCTGCTGTGATTCTAATAGGCTTTCCTTGGTAGGTGAGTTGTGTCTTTTCTCTAATGGCTTTTAGTATTCTGTTTTTATGCTCTATGTCTGCGATCTTAATTATTATATGTCTGGGTGTAGGTTGGTTGGTTAGAGAGTATCTTTGGTTGGTTAAAGAGTATCATTTGCTATCTTTTCAGAGATTTCTGGCTTTGTGTTGGTTATGACTGTATGGCATTCTATATGCCTCACTTATTTGTATATTCGATTTTTGCCCCATGTTTTGGAAATTTTCTGCCATTATTTCTGTGAACAGTTTAGCTATATTCTTTGCATTGTCTCCTGCTTCCTCACTAATGCCTATTACTTTAACATTGTTTCTCCTGGCATTATCTTGTAGCCATTGGATTGTCATTTCATGCTGCTTTGTTGTTTTTATAAGTTCAACCCTTTCAAGATCACTATCTGCAATTCTGTCCTCAAGGTCCAAGATTCTATCCTCAGCTTCATTTAAGCAGTTTGCAGGCTTTCAATACAATTTTTTGCTCCTTACATGTCTCTTTCAATTTGTTTCATAGATTCTGCTTGTTTTCTGCATTGTTCATTCAAAGTTTCAATCAATTTCCCATGCTCCTATAATTTCTTATTTATTTCTTCTCTAGCTATGTTGAGCAACTCAGTTACTAAGGTTGTTACTTTTGTCTTTACATAAGACATTATTTCCAATTTGAGTTCCTCTATAGCCTCATGGATTTGTTTCTTTATGTCATTTGCTATCTTTTCAGAGATTTCTGGTGTATGAATTTTAGAGTCCTCTATTTCATTATCAGCTGCACTTGCCCCTTGATGGACTAGATATTCTGGATTACATTTTGCCTTTTTGTTTAGTCATTTTCACCTTTCGGGTAAATTTCTGGTCTTTCTATTCCAACAGTCACAACTTTCTGCAGTGTGTGTTTCAGGGTTCTACTGTGTCGTTGATGTTTGTCAAATTGCTGTGTACCACAATGAAGAGGAGATCTAGTCTCCTGAATTCCTCCTACTGTGCCTGTTGGGTGAGTCCTATATTCCTTCTGGGCTAACTAGCCCAGAAATATTAATGTAGGGCAGCTCTTAGCTCCTGCTGTTGTTATATCTTCAGGTTGTGGCAGGTCACCAGGTCCCTGGCTATAGTGTTTGTGTCAGCTGAGGCCCTACTGTGTCACTGAGGGGTCTCATAAGTTCTTTTAATTTCCTCTAAATTGGGGTGGGGCAATATTGGCGCACTCCTCGACCTATCTAATGTTCTCTGTGTGGGGGAAGGGGTTACCTACTCTCTTGCCAGGTTAGCCAAAGTCCTACACATGGAGGGAGTTTCACTTCTGCCCCTATTTACCCACTGCAGACCTCTATTTTGGGGGGCAAACTCACCATACTGGCTGGAGCCTGATGAAGTCTTCTGTTTGGGTGAGGGGTTCTTGAGCCTCTCATGAGCCAGCATGGTAGGCCACTGCAGTCCCATGTTCCTGGTGGAAGGGTGGGTCAGCAGATGTGGTCCCAGGCAGCTCACGCCTGAGGCAGACTTCCTAGATGTGCCCGGAGGAGGGGCAGGCCAAGCAGCAGCAGACCCTGGCACCTCAGGCCCTCTGACACTGGTCCCTGCAATGTTCCAAAGTGTGGGCCTAGCTCTCCTGAGCAGCCCTGGTCTCAGCAGCAGGTCCTGTGATGTTCCCAGTCCCAAACAGGCCAGGCTCTCAGTTGCTGGGCTGGTGATGTTACCTGTGGGTTTGGGGTGGGGGGGGTAGCTCTCCTGAGCAGCCCAGCTCTCAGAACACTGTGATGTTCCCAGTCCCAAACAGGCTTCGTTTATTCTTAACTAAAAATTGTTTTAGTAATTGAACTTTCAGAGGCCTAATTATTATGATGCTGCTACACATACAAAAAAGAAAACTATTAAAGTTGTTGATAGTAAAATAAGATATGACTATGTATCGTGTTCTGAAACTATGAATGTTTGGTCTGTTTAAAATCTATTCACTGTAATACTAGAAAAATGATACCTAGAAAATAGTAAAAACTGTTTATTTTTCAGTAATAATTATTCATAGATTGACACCTGGAAAAAATTATTCAGCAAGCTTTAAGCACAGGATGCAATGCTCCATGCTGGCATTCTGGAGGATATAGATATCGGTATTCTTATTTTTAGGTACAAAATTAAGTGTATAAAGAGAACCTGTCCCTCTGTTTTTCCCAATTAAACTTTTATCTTAGGAACACTTGCTATAAAAATTTCCGATTATCCCTGACCAAGTTAGCAGACTATTATATGACCAAAGCTTACATATTAACTCTGTGTTATAGATTAAATTTATGGACATGGAGGCATAAAATTTCTAGATGAAAAATTGAATAGACACCAGATGGAGTTTTTTTTTAGAATAATAGGATCCTATATAAAAATGAATCTCAGAAAAGGGAAATTTAAGATTAAATTTAGACAGGTGAGACAATGATAGGTATGGTGGTAGTGGAATATCTGATTAAAGATAAGCATTAAAATTTCTATTAGAGAGGTATTAATGTGAGATCCATTTATGTAATTTTAAAAACTCTCTTTAAAGAAATTAAAATAGATGTATATGAACTGCAGAAAAATAGGATGAATGCTTAAAATTTTAAAATGTTATTCCAGTGAAAGACACAGTGTGATTACTCCAGCTCCACATAACCCTTCTTGCTTAGATCACTCGGATCTCACCATTCATTTCACATTCTGAAGTGGTTTTAGAATGTTCCTTTGTGAGTATCTTTAGTTGCACTGTCATGGTCAACCAGATGTCCCGAATAAATATAATACATTTACCTTCCATGGTCGTTTTAACTTTGGGACAGAGCCAGGCACCCATGGTCTCAGACTCACTGAATGAAGTGAATGTGACACACTGCAATATTTTTTACAGACAAGCCTTTGTGTTGAATAGCACTCGACAATACTACTCTCCAAATTTTAATGACACCATACAGATATTAACAAAGCAAAAAGAACTCTCAAAACCTCCAGAAAGTGCTTAGGGCGAGGAGTGAGAGTATTTGGGGAGGAGGATTAACAGCAAGGTGACTTTTACTGTAATACTTTTAAAAATAAATTTAACACACACCATATTTTTTGATCAGTCCTAATAATTGTGCATCTGTTAGATGTATTATACTCTTTCATGTATTTAATTACCTTTTGTCTTCAGAAAACACCTGTGAGGAAAATATTATCTTTATGTTTATTTTACATATAAGAATAACCTGCTAAATTTCACAGTATTAGAAGACTGATGAAACAGGTGCCCACACCGTCTGTAAGGATGCCTGCCCGAGGAGGCAGAAGTACAGCTGAACACCAGCCAGAGAGACGTTGCTTGCCAGCCCTGTTAACTCGCCTCGGTGCTTGACAGCCTAAAGGAGGAGAACTTGTACGGGAAACTTCTTTGATGCTCCAGATTAACTTTCCACTCTTGCTCCTATGGTTTTCTGCCTTAGGCTTTCTTGCCCTGTGGCGCCCAATAGTGTTTGGTTAACAAGAGGTACCTATAGGAGATAAAGGGGTGGTAGCAGAGTGATGTGGGACAACTTATTTCTCAATCTTCCTCTACCTGATGCTGTAGGCTGCTTTCTTCCTACCTGTCAAAGACCACAGAATTCTCTTATCCAGCTTTTCACAACTGCTTTTTCCTCTTAGACTTACACTGGAAGAGAAATTAAATTTGAATATATCGAATTTCAATTTAAAATTTCAAAAAAAATAAAAGACAGGTTATACCAAAGGCTCTCATGATTTCAAACATGTGTATTAAGATCTTTAATTCCCTTTATGTGACTAGTCTAATTTTTCTAACAAAGACTTTTATACCATGGAAGCTCTTTCTAGTTTCCTTAAAAATATCAGTTTCCTAATGCCTAGAGTTTTTAGTAACCTTAAAGGTGTAATATACTAATATAATTTCTAGTACTTATTGATGACAATGCTAGAATTTACAGCTGTGATGTCTCATCAGTTAGTCAAGATGAACTGAGAAATTTGACATCTAGCATCCTCCACCAACTAACTATGTGATGTTATGTGATCTATTTTTCATTTTGTTGAATCATAATAAAATGCTATATTTTATAGTTCTTTCGTAAATATTTTCATTTTTTCTGTTGTTTGTTTTGATTTTATAAATGTATATTATAGACTTTGAAAAGTTTTCCTTATATGTTAAATAATCGCAAAATCATGAGCAAGCTCAAATTTCCTGAAATTAAACTATGTGAAGAAATACAAGATTTTTAATAAAATAATATTTCCAAAATTGATATTTATATTACTATCTTATATAAGTTTTCATTGCTGAGACAAAATATTTGATACTCCTAAGTTAAAAGGAGGAAAGTTTTATTTAGCTTACACTTTATGGAAGTTTCAATCCACTGTCAACTGCCTCCATGGCTGCGTAGCATGGCCTAGCAGAAAGAGTTCATGGAGGGCAGACAGGACACAGCAGGCAGTAAAAATTAAAGCAAGCCTCTTTTTCCTTTTTATTCCTTCCAAGCTATGAACCTGGGTGCACTCACACCCAAGGTGGGCCTTCCCATTACCAAACATAGCACTGTGACAAAGCAAGTAATATCACATACCCTTAACCAGCATCGCACACTATAGATCCGGCCAACTCCAGAAAGTCCCACCTGTGAATTCTAAGGGAACATCTAGATGCGAAACCATAGCAACTACATTTACTATAGGGAGGCTTATTATCCATAGACTTGAGAGTTTTATAATATAAGCAACATCAGTGCCTCTAAAGATGTCAAATGTATTTTCAGTATGGTTTCAAATATGATATTGGGCAGTGATACGGTTATCACCAAGTATTCCTGACTTCTGAAACATTGCAAAATAATTGTTTGTTAGTGTAATAGCTCAAGGTAATTATGAAAATTGATTTGAAATCATCTGTTAAACAAACTATAAGAATAATTCAGTGCTTGCATTTTCTCAAAGTACAATTTATGCCAATACATAAATAGTTATGGACTATAAAAGGAAATTTCGCTTTGTGCGTGTTTTCTTGTGTCTCATATGTATTTTTTTGAAAATGTGCTGTAAATCTAATAAAATGGACAGAAATAAAGCCAAAAATATTATGAATAAATAAATAAATAGTTATTTCCTTAGTAAAGGGAAAAGGAGAAGCATATCTTTGAGTGGAAATTTGGTGTTATTCTAATGCCAAAAATGTCAGACTTAGCACAGTATAGCATGGCTTGTGCTTTTTATGGCCACAAAATAAAATTTCTTACAAATTATTAAAGGGATTTCCTGTGCTTACCAGCCATTATTACCACCTTCTACTGATTCAATTTCAAATGTTTCACACTTAATCAGACACTGGGCAAGTCAAGCAGTTCCACAAACTGGACAAGATAGAAAATTGACAGAGTAAGGTGATATGCTCTAATTCAAACCAGAGCATCAAGCCTGTTGTGTCTTTCAATTTGTACATTTTTTCCTATACAGTGTAGTTCAGTAAGATTTTCTGAGCAAAAATAAGTAACTAAGATATAAGATAATGTATAAGTTGATAGAAAATACCGGCACAGCCTGCCTGGCAAGTGTGAAGCCCTGAGTTTGATTTCTGGCCCAGAAAAACAAAAAACCAAAAAAAGAAGAAGAAATAAAAAAAATTAATATAACTAAAAATTGTAAGTGAAATGTGAATTTTACAATTACTGGAAAGTAAATACATTTTTCTCTTAGTGTTTGAAATGTTGAATGTCTGTATAATTAAATATGAGGAAGTTAATTATTTATCTATTTATTAATTTTACAGATGTTCAAGGATAAGTAAAAAGAATTTTTGACTTTGACCTTTTAGCAATGACTCTCTCAGGGGCTGTTGCTCAGCCAGTGGCTCTCATGTCCCTACTTTTACTTCATTTTACACCCCTGTGAATTAGGACACTTTGCTTCAGGGTCCTCCTCCATGGCTGTTGCAATTTTGAGAACCGAGAGGGAAGGCTAGAGTGGCTGATACTTGGGAGAGAAGTATCTGGGCCACTTATTTGTGTAATGGGCATTCATAGCAGCATCTTCTTCTAGAAGATACCCTGGTTTCAACTCTTACTCTTGGTGAATCAGGCCTACGCCCTGCTCCCGGAGCAGATCTTCCCAGGTGTTTCTCCTGCTTTAGTCTGGGAGAGGTCCTTCTGCTTTGTATTGGTCCTCCCGTGCTGCAGCACAAACCCCATAGAAATTCAGATGGGTTTCGGTGTTCCTATAAATCTGCTCATAATTTATTTCTCAGGTAGCGTGTGCTCCAAATATCCCCTAGACGTACTTACTAAAATCATAGACTTAGCATGGACAGTGTGGGAAAATATTTGGAACGTTTAATGCCAAAGAGCTCCAGAGGCTAGCAACCAAGGCTTACCAGCAGCAGAGACACAGAAACTTGTGAGGTGATTTATGGTATCTCCCACACCCAGCATCAGTTGGTGATGGCTGGCAGTGGCAGCTACTAACAACTAGTTGTGTCAGCTGTTGGCATCCACACTTCCCTGGCACCATCTAGTAACATCAGGACTGCTAGGAGAGCTTCCCTTTACCCCTTCACGATTTCTGCCTGAATAGAGCAAAAAACCTTAGGCTGATGGACAACTTTGAATTTATTGCATTTTCAGTGTATACATGATACTTGTGTCACGTGAGGTTGCAATTATGAACTTCGAATTGCCTTTGCTTGGAGGTTAAGTATTGATTTAAAAACAAATATTTGGGTGTCAAGTTAACAGGAAGTGTAAAGTGATGGATTATTTTAGCTGTACCAACTTCCTTAGATTTAGAAACACCCTGCGATTAGTAAAGCATGTCTGTGGGTTTTCTGGCTGGGTCAGAGACATAGCCTTGGCTGTTTTATATGGCGCTTGCTCCCTTCTTTCTGACACTGTCCCCTGATCCACTTGCCAGCCTCCATGAACTAAGCAACTTTTCTTAACATGTCTTTCTGCCACGATGTTTCTGTCTGAGAGTGACCATACCATGGACTGAATGCCCTTAATACATGAGCCAAATTAAGCTTCTCCTTTTTTTGAATTAGGTGTCAGATATTGTGTCTAGAAGCATAGAAGTTGATTATCACATCAGTAAAGGTTAATACACTGAAGAGAATTGTGATTTAATTGAACATGTAAAACTTATAATGTAATTGAAATTAAAAACAGAACAGTTGTATTAATAGAGAACAGATATATTGCAATAATCACTTTTGAATATGAAATATAATTATCTATAGTGATCATAAATTATAAACCAGTAAAAACTAATACCAATATATTATTAAAATAGACAGATTAGACTAAAAATATGTAAAATACATTTTATCAGAATATGAAGAAAGAGAAGGAAGCATGAACACAGAAATATTTGAAAATACAATTAAAAAAATCACAAATATGGTAAAAGGTACTCAAGACTATCAAATAAGAGTGACAGATACACAGTCATAAATACTCAGGAGTACCAAACTATCTCTGGAGATAAACAAAAGATGGAGCCAGTTACTACTAGATGAATAACAGTGAAGCTGTAGAACCATAAAGTAAAACATTACCTCTTAAATAGTAGGAGAGGAAAAATATCCTACTTAAAGCATTTGCAACTAGAATTTCAGGTGACTATTTAAACATATTAAATATTAAATCCTGAATATTGCAAACTATTATCATGAATCTGCAGAGAAAAAACTGTAAATCACACTGAATATAATTTTATAAGTAAAAATAAATGTTTAGAGAAAAATGTTTTTAGAATAAATAGACTTTTATCATATTAAATTCTCTATAATATAATTCTATTAGAATGAGAAGGAATCCCATAAGGGTGCTTATGATACAAGGGGAAACAAAAGCAGAAACATACCTGGATAAAAATTCAAAATAGCACTACCTGCATAGATGGACACTCAATATTTCTTGGGGAAATTAAAATGATGGAATGACAAAAGTGGGTGATAATTTGTGAAAATTTGAGAGAAGTTTGGTTATATGTAATGCACTGTAATTTTTTTGTGAATAGTGATGTTATAAATTTACTTTAATGAAAGATAGCTTTTCAGAGAAAACAAAATCTAAATAAAATGTATTGAATAAATAATTGAATAAAAGAGAAAATAGTATGGAAACAAATAGCCAAACATAAATGCAAAAAGAATAAAATATGTAGAAAAGTTGAGAAAATTAAGATATATCTTCTGATATTAAGAGTGTATGTATGTGAATAAATAATTAAATTCAGAGAAATCCTGAGACAATAAACATAAAGCTTATTGGAAAACATCTTTCCAAAAGTTATCTACTTTTATACTGTTTATTAAAAACATGTTAAACCATTCTAGATACAAAGATGTGAAATAAAACTATCAAATATATAATTAATTGCAACCAAAATAGAGTTGTAATAAGTATATTACCATGATACAAAGACATTACTTCATTGCATGAGGTAAAATATTAGATTCACTGGGAAAGTATGCATTCATTTAACACATCCTAACAAAAATATGATTTTAGGTATATATCATCTATCTGTAGATATGTACATCTAGCCTGTCTACTATTCACCTAGAGGTTTCTACACATATAATGCAAAACCTGATATATGAAAGAAAAAAAAGACATTTCTGCAGCTAAGGAAGATAAAAATATTAGAGTCTAAAGACATTTAACACCACTTTTAATATTCATAGTTGTTATATGGGAAGAGATAAAAACTGAGCACTCAGAATACAAACCATAAAAATAAAGAAAAGGCTGAGGAAGGAAGGAAGGAAGGAAGGAAGGGAGGAAAGAAAGAAGGAAGGAAGTTGAAAAGAGACCATAATGAAATTTTGTCAGTTTAAAACTACAAAGTACATTATTTTGTCACAATATTATTAAATAAAGTATAAAGGAAAATGAATAAACTTTGCACCGAGATAACCACAGAATTACTCTTCGAATTGTACTTGTGAAAAACATTTTTAGAAATCATAAAATATAAAAAAAAAATGAAAATCTTAAATGTCAAAATTAATATATACGACTAATACCTAATTTGTATGATATTGTATAGTAGGTTTTATTTAAAAGAAAATATGAAAATTATGAGTTAAAGACTATACTCACCAAGAACAAGAGAATAAATATAAACAAGAGTTCAAATGTGATACAAACATAAGAGAATATACTCATCTAACAAAAATTTCTAAAGAGAACATGACATAGAAGGTATTGCTTTAAAACGGTTTATGAACTGTCAAAGCTTTATTTCTAAAAAAATCCAGGGAAAGGAATTATATACAATGCTAGTTACAGAAAAGAAGACGATGTATCTGCCATTGTTCAAAAACAAATTTAATATGAAAAATAAACAATGATATTGAAAAAAATAGGCAAAACAATGAGATTCTAAGCAAATAAATTGAAAAGCTGACAGAAAATTTAAATCAGCTATTTATATGAATTTAAATATAATGGAAGACTTGCACACTGAGATTCATCCCCAGCACTCCACAGGGTCTTGTTAATTGTCTTTCTCCATGGGTTAAACTTGTGACTCCCCTGCCTCAGCCTTTCAACCTGCTGAGCTTACAGATATATACCACCATACCTGGTATGAAGTTCATTATTAAAATTTTTTGCTGTAAATTTAACCAGTTATTTATTTTAGAAAACTGTTTGAAATTGGTGTTAACATATAATCACACTTTGGAAAGAACAAAGATAAAACAAAAAGGTCAAAACTATGTTCTCATAATAACAATGAAATGTAAATTTCTTAAGTAAAGTAATTTTTATTTTAATATATAATTTTAAATAATTTTTAAGGAAAAGAAACAGAGAAACTCCAAAGGATGAGAGCCTAATATAACACCATGTATTACAAAAACTGTATCTTAAGTAACATAACTGTTATGTATTACTTGAAATACAGCTATTACTTGAGAACAAAATACACAAACATTATTAGCCTAACTGATTTTGCACCTAGTGTCACTAATATCTTTAAATGATATTGAGTAGAAAAATTTGACAATTGATATTATAAACTTCTCAAAGACTTAACTATTCACAAGATTGAGTCATAGCAAATTAAAGAATATTAACAATTTTTTTATTCTCCGCTCTGAATCTAAAACTGGTGTTCTAAACTATAAGTAGAGGTAACAACAAAGTAGAAGACACATACTTCCTTGTAACTTGGTTAAGAGCATCTCTCAACCATAAACAAAGGATAAACTTGAGACTTTTATAGGTAAATGGATGTAACTTGAGACCATACTCATAAGTAAAATCAATCATGAGTAAAATTTACTCATAAATAAATCAGACTCACATGTGTAAACACCAGATTATCTCTCTGGTGTGAGAAATTGAAATAATAAATGAAGTTTAAAATGTACAGCACAACTGTCAAGTGGGGAGAAATTGTTTAAAAAGAAAGAGGAACTAGAATGAGGGAAAAAGGAAAGGAAGGAAGGAAGGAAAAAGGGAGAAAAAATGCAAGTTAGGTATAGTATTAGTGACTTTTAGTTGATTGAAAAGGATGGTTTATGCTACTACCAATTGGAAAATTTCATATGCCCCATCTTGGATTCTGAGTAACTACTTTGAAGATGATGATATATGATATAATAATTATTGTTATTCTCTTTTTATTTTGTTATGAAATTCTACTGTATGTTTTCTCCATAAAATAACAAAAGAATGGCTCTATTTGGGTCTTTCTAGGAATTATCAAAAACAAAAGCTGGCACTAAGTACTTCCCCATGAAAGGAAAATAATATGATCATAGATTGAATACATAGCATATACTTCAGCAAGCTTGGCATACTGTTTCTTATGTATTGATCAGGAATCAGGACTCCACAGTACAAATTCTGTTCTCTAATTTTATCTTTTCATGAGGTATGGCAACCTACTTCAGAAGGGGAAAGCACTGCTCTGAGAATACATTATTTGCTGATTTTCCTTTAAGCATCTCTAACAATAGGTTTTTTTCTTTGTAGTTTTTCCCTTCCCATCTTTAGTGTATCAATTTGCATTTTCAATCTATTCAAAGTTACCATTGCCTGATAACAATGTAGTAATTTGTGTATTCTTCTGATCTTTATTTTTCCATTTTAAGTTATTTCCTAGGGGAAAATATTCTTTCTCATACATTTTATATGTTTTCCTAATAAGAATCAATAAAAAGATGTATAAATAAGTAAATGTCCTTTCCTTATCTTAAGCCAAACTGGACAAATCAAAATTCTTTCACAGAAAAATGTGTCGAATCACAGGATGTTGCTATTATGAATTATACTAGCATGTGTCCTTTTAAATATGTTTAATAGAAGAAAAGTGCAGGATTTCTTTGCCTCCTTTTCTTTCTATTTATTTGAACAGTTCTCAGTTAATCTTCATCTCAGATATTATCATTACACAGTTGTATGTTATCTGTTAAAAACTTCAAGAGCATTCTGCAAAACCTAATCCTCTTAGATATCTTTAAACAGGTACATTCAAGAACACTATTTTCAGGAGTGATTAAGGTAACTGAAATTACACCTGTCCTTGCAAATACTCCCAGAAATAAGGAATTCAGATTTAACATAATTAAGTGCTTTTCTTCATTTATCGTGACACTCTAACTTTAAAATTTCATAGAATTTGCTAGATGAAAATATGTTTAAATGCATTTTATGAACTACACTGTGTATTTTGAGACAATATAAGCCAGAGATAATTGAATTCTGGACTTTCTTCAGCTAACTTTATGTTAAGAATATTTAATTTTCAAAGTAAGGAAGTAAAAATCATTAGTAATTTTATGTTGTGCGTTAATGCTCAACATAAAACAAACTAGACACAAGAACTTAAATACAAGTGATTTTCCATATATGAGAAGCCAAAGTATATATAAAGAACAAAATAAAAGATAGATAATAGGATGTCAGGAGATAGATTTTTCTTAAAGGGGAAAAGGATCAAGAGATGGAGGCAGATGCAGGGATGGATAGAAAAAAGATGAGAAAATTAAGAACTGTTATCTACAGGTGCAAACTCCACACAAGAGATGTAAACATTTTATACTGAAGTCAACTACAAGGAAAAAAGGGAGAGGATTAAGAGAGGAGGGAGGGAGGGGAATGGAATGGAAGAAAAGAATTAGGGTTTATGTATCAATTCTCCACAAAGTGTGTAAACATTACTAATGACTAAAAAGAAGCAATAACAAAAAAATTTTTAAATGATAAACTATTCTTTGCTGATCAAGTGAGATCTCTTGAAAGAAACTCCACATTTGCCATGGGCTCTCTCTAAATGCCCTGGGTGCACACATGTCTATCTACTCATCACACTTAGACATGGACTTAATAGGAATGAGAAATCACATTTTTCTTCTGTTTTATAGACAAATGTATCAGTATACCTAAGTTTAGTCATGATTTGGCTAACTGAACTAAAGTAAATCAGAAAGGTAATATAGAAAAGTTGATTAAGAAATTAATACATATTTAGCTCCTTTTTAAAAAAGTAGACTATAGTTTGAATACTCACAATGTCTGTGTTGAAAGATTTATTGAAAGTGATTTTTTTATTGAACAGAGGTACATAAGAAATTCCCTCATTGCACTTGTTATTTGTCAATAGTTATTTTAGTGTCTCAGTGAGAAAGTAATTTTGTTGGAATCAGTGCTTTAATTAAATGCTCAGGCCTAAACAGTCAAACTTGAGAATAAATTTATCTTTATGATTGAAAAAATGCACTACAAAACAGATCCCTTAACTGATGTTTCTTTTAAATATAAAGACACATTTTTTTCATCAATATCTTTGACAGCTTTAGATTGCATTTATACTCACAGGGTTTTCTGAAGATTTAAGGTTTCCAAAGCTGTTGTTTCAAAAATTTTGTGCAGTGTATAGCAAATGTCTTTTCTTCACCTTTGTTTATCCTCCTCTCAGTGTGTCTGAAGATACTCTGCACATTAATATATTTCTTCTAAGTTCAACTATTATCAAATCAACCCTTCATGAACTTTTTTTTGTTATTTTCAAGGAGTAATATTTTGAGTATTATGTGCTTAGAGGTCACGATTTATAAGATTCCATTATTCAATTATGTATTCAACTGTATAAAATGCCCCTCTCCTGTGCTTTCTCATTTTATGCAATGTAACTACGTTTGGGTTTGTCTGAGTAGATAGGTCAACATGTGCTAATAAACAATGTAATTGAATTTATTTCCTGTAAATATTTCCTGTAGAATTCACCTGCAGTATTTTAAGACATACAAGTAAAATGTCAACATGACCACAATAATAATTCTACACTTGATGTGTGATTAGCAAATTAGAGATATTCATCAGTTATCACGAACTAGTGAATATATAGCTGTATTAAAATATACAGGTGGTCAAATTACATAATTGGGTATTTAAGTGTCTTCACTACAATTGTTTTTGTTTTCTATTAAATTTGATAACATGTTCATGTTTCATTTTTTAAATTTTAATATAATAACTACCTAGCATAGAATCCTGAGTAATAAATTAAAATCCTTATCATTATCTTTGTATTTAATATTTAGTTCCATTCGAGTATCATTGAAATGAGTTATATAAATTATAAAAGCAAGTTTAAACTATTAAAATATATTACCCCATATTTATTTTGCTAAAAAGTCTATAAATCTAATTATGTTGGCTGCATATAAAAATGTGCATAACATGATTATAGAAAGTATTATATTTCAGCATTTGTAGACACATGAGATCAGGCCAAATGATTAGCCTAAAATTGACAATATAGGGATAGTAATTACATGTATGCTCCAAGACAATTCATAAAACAACAAAAATTTGGAAACTGATCAAAAGTTTTGTCAGTAATATTAAAAATATTTTCAATAATAGTGATAGAGCTTGGGAAAATATTTAAACTAATACATAAGGAGTGTAGGGCCCTGTAGTTTTTGGTTTTTGCCTTTATATTTTGTTATGTGCTCTCAAGTTTAGATAACAATGTGATATTGGTTTTATGGAATGAGTTTTGAAGCATTTCTTCCTCTTCAATTTCAGAGAATAGTGTGAAGAACATTGGTGTTAGATCTTCATTAAAGAGCTCCTAAGAGTCAGCAATGAATCCATGTAGTTCTGGGCTTTACTATGTTGAACATGTTGAACACTTTTTGTAATTATCTCCATTCTATTGCTGGTTGTGGATGTGTTTATGTATTTATATTCTTTTCATTTAATGTTGGTAATTCCTGTGGGTCTAGAAATTTTGCCATTCTTCTAGATTTTCCAATGTGTAGGAACAAAAATTTTCAGAGAAGTCCTTTATGATTCCCTGTCTTTCATGAGTTCAGTTGTAATATCATATAGTTTTCATATAATTTCATCTCTCATTTTATGAATTTATTATCTCTCTCACTCTCACTCTCTAAAACAGTATTAATGCTTTTAAAGAACCAATTCTTTGTTTCATTGATTTTTCATGTGTGATTTTATTCTCATTCATTAAACTCAATCTTTATTTTTAATTTTATTTTTCTAATTTTGGATTTGGTATGTGTGTGATTTCTAATAACTTGAAATGTATTGTTGGGTTGCAAATTAGATATTTCTTTGTTTTTAAAATATATCCATTCATATCTATAAATTTTCCTTTTAAAATTACCATTGTGATATATCACAGATTCTAATATTTTGTTATCATAATCTTTTAATATTGAGAATATTTAAATGTATCCCCTGATTTCTTTAATGATTTACTCATCATCAAAAGATATGTTGTTCAGTGCCCATGAGTCTGTAAACATTTATTTTATTTTATTTTATTTTATTTTATTTTATTTTATTTTATATTTTTGGTGTTGATTTCTAGTTTCATTCTATTGTGATCTCATTAGGTGCATGTTATTTCACTTTTTGTTGTTTGACCTGTTTTATAGCCTCATGGCCACAAGTCATGGATTGCGTAAAGAGTCTTTGTGGACTCTACACAACCCATGATCTCAATGTGCCTATGACTCTCAGAACTCAGCAGCTTTTGGCTGGTGTGAGCACCAAGCTTTGCATCATCTGGAGCTCAGGCAGGAGGCAGGACATTTCACAAACAAACCATGCAAACATTTGAAGAAACGATGTGGGTTGGTGCATATTATGTTCAGTGCTCTGTCCTCTTCTCCCAGATCATACTACTCCTTGCCACCATCTACCCTGATACCCATTGAGATATATATTTGTCAATGTCTGTTTTCGAGTCCCTAACTCAGACTCTGACCTTGTTTCTTTCTTTCCTGAAGGTCCTGCAGCTCTAATTCTGTCACTACTGTTCTAATGATTGACTTGATTTTCATTTCTCCAGTGCCCTGATCTGTGAATATCTTGCTCATAGGGCTCCTTTCACTGTAAGAAGAGATTCAGGACAGATGAAGGTGCTTGTTAAGCCAGGCACCTATAGCACCAGCTTAGACACCTCTGCAGTAAGTGGTTTCTTCTATCAAGCAGTTAATTTTTGTTTTCCAGGATTACATGTTCATTGGAGCTGGACTGTAAGTGGTGCCAGCATTTAGGGATGGAACAAAGATGGTTCTGCTTGTTCTTTAAACACTCTTGATGGTGGAATTCATCCTCTGAGCTGCTCCTTGTAGTTACCTTTCCATACTTATGTCTTTGTTTGCCCTCTTTCCTGCGTACCTGTGCTTTTTGGCCCGTATTCTCCAAGTATCCTCTGAGCACAACTGTCTGTAGCCAGCCACGATCTCCTGCTAGTATTTTAAATGGTGTCATGTATATGTGAGAATTTAGAAGGAAATTATGACTGTGCCATGAAATTATGCCATCAGGAAATAAAATTAACAAACACCAAGCTTTAGATATCTGTGACCAGTAACACTGTGTGTTAGATCTCTTATATTCTGTAGATATTGTTGCTAGTGATTTATAACAAACCTTCATTAAAAATTTAAGCATTTTAGTGTCTCACTTCCCTACACATTTTTATCATTATGTATTTTGCAATATGCTCTTAGACTATTTCACATGTGTTGTTTTGTAAAGAGATTCATGATGCATTGCAACAAGGGAAGCAATAGAGCAAAAGGCAAGTCTATTCTTTTTCTATCACTTGTTTCATAGTATCATATTATTTATTTAAGCTTAATATTTCAAAGAAGAACAATAACAAATCTATTAACATGACAAATAATTCAGAGAAACAGAAATTATGAATGAAATAAGTTTAATAATTTAACAATCAGATGTAACATTATAGTATCTAGAATTTACAACTCTCCCCACTCACAGGAAGCTGTTGAGATAAATGCTGATATTTTATTTTTCAATATTTTATATGGAAATGATAGCTTAGTGATATGACATGTCTGATTTATTTTTGTGATGTGTCTTGAAATGTGTTATTTTTAAAATAAATACTCTTGCAGCATGATTCTCTAAGGGTATGAGAATGTAGTAAAACAGGCAAACTTTAGTTCTCAGCTTTAACCTAGTCTGTTTCAGGGTCTCTCTTAATGCTTTTCACACAAAAGTTTAATTGAGGACAATTCTAATATGTGCCTAAAATTCAAATTCATAAAATATTGTTTTTCTTCTAAAAATTATGTAAGCAATTTTTAATCTCTATTAATTTTATAATATTTTATCTAAGCATTTTATAGTAGTAGCCTAATTTTTTTATACTGACTTATTGGTAGAACCATGAGTATCTTGCCTACTACTTTAAAAATTATTATTTAATCAAAATTTAGAATGCTGGATTCTCAGCCTCCCATTTAAAAAATAATTTCACTTATGGAAATAGAAAATGCACTCCATCAGTCTTGATATTCTATCCATAATTTGCACAAAATATTTAAAGTCTTCTTAGTTTTACTATATTTTCATAATTAACAAACATTTACAAAGCTAATATTATGTATAAATGGCCACATAAAATTAGAAACCATTTTTGGATAAAATCAGCAGACAGTATAACTTACATATTAGTAGATACAATATACATTAAATGAGTTGTTGCATTACTTTTTTTATTAATAAATATAATAACTACAATGAAGGACAACTCCCAATGGTCTGGGAAAATGCATCGTGTTTAATCTATAGCTTCAGGCAAGCCTTTATAAGGATTGATGTTTTACTTTAGTAAGAAAGGCTGAAGTAGAGAGAAGGTAAGTATTCTAACAGACACACTGCGTGGAATTCATTACTAGCTATAAACAGTTATATGAGACGATAGTCTTCTTGTGTCCATTGGTAGTGCTTCCGATTTGTGAAGCTAGAGCATGCTGATGGGAGCAGCTTGGTGAGTAGAATACAATAGTCAACATCTTTTGATTTATTACCATGTCACCTTTGTCCCCCAGTTCTTTATATCTTATGAAATTTTATGAGTGCCAATGAATTTCATCCTGTTCTGTTTGTTGACTGTTCAAGAGAATAGATTGCCAGAGGTCATTGATAAGCATTTTGCTTAAGCACAGCCATCTCAATTTTCTACTGAGTTAATCCAGCCAGATTATTGGAGTACTGGAATGCCTTTCCTCCAGAGTTTACAATGATAGGAAATCAAAATCCTGAAGAGCAACACTGACACCAAGATCATGTTGCCAAATACGCATTGCCAGGAAGATAAACACTGATGCCTGATTAAAAGAATCGCAAGTCATCTCGTCATTGGAAAGGTTCTATGGCATAGTGATCCTACTGGTTGTTCTAAAGACGATATATTTTATCTGTGCTTCTGATTGTTTAATTTCTTCAATACCACAGATATTTTGAGTTTGGTACTCACAGTTTGTTTTTGTATATTAATTTAACTAATGAATACAGTTTTTAAAATATACTTTTCACCCTACATGGACCATAATAGGCTCTTCATATGAAACTAAGAAATATAATTCCATGAAACATTACCAGAAGTGGATAACAAGGAGACAAAGAAAATTGTCTGTGGAGTTTTTGATTGATCACATTATTAGTTGGTGCTAAATGAAATATCCAACCACTTATAAGGAACAAGAATCTGAAAGCTATCACATAAAGTTAAAACTGTTCTTCTTATATTCACTGTCAAATGAAATGAAATTATAATTAAATACAAAGATTTCTGTGCTAGAATAGTTTATATGCAAAAATTTTATGAAAAGCAACAAAATACAGTGTTAAATAATCTTAGAACAATTTATCATGATATGAAATATGAAATCCTTATGGTTTAGACATGAAATACACCTCAACACTCTCATGTTTTCAGAGATGGGGGCTGAACTGAAAAGGTGGGTCACTGAAGGAATAAATCACAGTGGTATATTGTCATCCCCAGTACTACATCACTCCATCCACTCTCTTCAACCCAGCATGCAATGAACATATTTCCTGTCCTGTGACATTCAGCCATGCTAATTATGCTTTGGAGATAGCTGACTCAGGAATAAATCCATTGAAATTAAAAGCCAAACTAAACCCTTTTCCTTTAAAATATAGGTTTTATGTATTTTTCCTAGCAATGTGAATGCTAACTAAAAAAGAAAATTGCAATGAAAATAGGGTTGTTTCTGTGGCAAATCCTGATCATTGTCTTCAGAAGCCTTTGGAACCGGTTTTTGGATGAAGGTAAAAAATTTGAAAACTAAAAGAAAGACATTCTGAAATGTGAGCAGTGACTGATATGTATTACTTGTCAGAACTCAGAAGATCAAAATGAGGATAAGAATGTAACTGATAAGGCCAGGCTGATGAGATTTCATTTGAAAACAAGGACTGCACTGAGACTTTGACTAGAGGCCATATCTGTCACACTTTAGCAGAAAATTCATCTCCATTTTGCCCATATTCTGAGTCATTGTCTAAAAGTGAAGAAGAGTGGTTTACTAATTAATCTGACGAAGGAGTTTTCAGGGCAGCCCAATGTTCAGGTTTTGACATAGATACTGCTGGCTATTTTTATTGGATGTGCAATGACAATCAGAAACAAAAGGAAGAACTCAATGATGTGACAGAATTTTTTGCAAAAAGGAAGCACCTAGACATTTGGAGCAAAATAGGGCATAGCTGCTGAAAAGATTAGCACTAAAAGAAATCAAGTTGTACAGAGATAAGAAACAGACACTTTGAAAACATTTCAGAAACCAAGAAGATTCTGCTCATCAAATGCTCAAGGGTATGAAGCTGTAAAACTTTCTGTTGAAAAGAAAGTCCCTGAGAAATGTGCTCCCTCAAGGCTGCCTACAAAATATACCCTGATATTTAACTAACTTGGTACATAGTGACTGTGGCAGCCACAGGCCAAATGGGTCTGGGTACTTCCCAAGTTGATAGTTTACATTGGAATCATCCACACTGGGCTGGTTTTTCAGACAAACAGAATGAAAGTGTTATGGGGTCATGGAATTTTCACTCAGATTCAGAAGAAGGCCTAAGGTACCAGGTAAAGCTGTATAATGGGTCACAGTCCATTCCAGGAGTCCATGAGAGAGACGTATGTAAAAAGGTAAGGATATATAACCCATGGTATAATGGAGATCCCAGGAAGTTAGAGATGTCAGGAACATGGAATGTATGTTGAGCAGTTCCACAAGAAGGGGTGACACCCAGCTGAAAACAAAGACCAGGAGAGCTACAAACAGCAAAGACATAGAGGAGAGGCTGTTCAAGGCACATGGAATTGACATCTCACCAAAACCTTCCCTGGATGATGAACATGCAGCTATAAGATTTAATATTTGTTCTACCTGTCATGTGTCCTATTTTGTTCGAATTCCCTTCTATCTCCCTTATGTCTCCATTTTGGAATGGTAATGGTTACTTTGTGCCACTGTATGTCAAAAGCATTTAACTTTCTTTTTTATGTATATTAAGGGTCAAAAGTTCAGAGTTCAGAGAGTTTTGTCTTAATGCTGAAACTATCATGACTTAGGCAACTCTTAGGTGGACTAAATGCATTTTCTGTAATTATATAGACATAAATGTTTGGGATACCAGAGACAAAACATTATGGTCTTTTATCTGCACTAACCTCCAAAAAACTCACGTTTAAAGGTAGGTCTTAGTCAGAAGGAGCAGGTCACTAGGGTTATGTCTTAGAGAAGTATATCCTTTTCCCAGGTTCTGATTTACCAGGGTATCTGTCTACTTCTCTTTTTTCCGCCTTTCCAGTAAAGCTCCTGATAAAACATCTTCCTTCCCTTAACTTAGTGTCATTAATACTTTACTGATATAAATCCTGGTGGGCTGCCCCATGTCAGTAAAGCCACAGAGCTTGTCTGCTGGATGTAAGAATTCATTCTCTCAAAAAGAATGTGTGATGATGTGTACTTCACTGAATACTGAACTCTAACTGCAAAGCTTATATCAGTCAGAGATGAAACTAGCAACATATCAAATATATTTAATGTCAGAATTTGATCAACCTAGAAAATATTAAACAAAAGAACAGAAAACATATATATATATATATATACACACACACACACATATATACATATATGTGTACATATATTTATATTGAGAGAGAAGGATGGTCAAAGTTTAAAATATTCTGGTAAGAATACTCTGTTCAGTATTTAAATATTTATTGTTGGTAATAAAAAAATTAATACATTAACATGAGTAAAATAATAAGTTAGAGTAAAAATGAATAGATTGTATACATTAAATGTTCTCATGTGTTGAATAAGATTACCTTCAATAAAATACTTCATAACTTTGACTCAGTTGTTTCAATATGAGTTTTTATATATAAAATGGCACATATTTATGATGTTCAGCCTGCAGAAACTGAGTAAAATCCAAAACATACATAAAATCAATCATAAGTATGTATGAACAGAATTTAAGAATTGTGAGAGGGTCCAGAAAACAGTTCCTTAAATAATAGAAGAATTATACAACCTTTATTTATTTAGCTATCACTAAAATTATTTTGTGTCATTAGGAATACAAACTTGTTTGATCAATATTCTTTTATTTTCAGTTTATTTATCTGCATGCTTTTATTTGTGACTTCTCAAAATATACCTTTGTAAACACATATGATACCTCGTTTAAGAAAAACAGCAAGAATAAACAGCAGTGTACAGAAGGCAGTAAAAATCATACTATTAAACAAATAACTTCAGAAGAATAAACACAGTTTCCAACAATACAATGATGAAAGTAAGCCAGTCAGCAGACAATCAAAGAATACTTATTAGTTCACTTGCCTGCTAGGCTGAAGATTTATGAGGAATAAACACAAACAAAGCCCCCAAAGCATTTATGTATGACAATAGTTTCAAGAAAGAAATGGGAGTATCCACAAAGAGTGAGGGAGCCAGTACTGAAAACACATTTTATATTGTGACCTCAAGCAATATAAGATTGCAGTTTACAAACTGCTTGACAAGCATAGTTGCAGGCAGAATTACGAAGATGTAAAAAATAACCAAAAGGTTAGCACATGTTCAACAAACACTAAAAAATCCATTAATGAATACAATTCCCAGAAAGTGGCAAAAAAAAGTAACTTCATCTGCTAAACTGACTACATTTCATTTATGGAAATATTGAGCTAATCTCTGCATTCCCTAAGACATTTACAAATAACCTTTCCAAATAGAAACAATCACTATCAGAAACCTGTGAATGCCTGGTCTGAAAAAGAACAAATATCTAATTCTTTTACATATTTTCACATATTACCATGCCACTTTATCATAGTATTTACAAAACTGGGCATATATTTATTCAGAATTACATATATAGTGCATGTATATTATACAAGTATGTTTAGCATCAAAACACAGCACACAGGGAGCGTATTTAAATATATACATTAAATTACATTTATAAGATATAAACATTGATACATTGAATTAAATGTACTTTATTTCAAAAATGATATTTGCATAAAATTATAGGTGAACTATTAATTGTCAGGAATTCAGCAATGGGGCAGATATTGAGATGAGAAAAAGTAGGAAATAAGATTAAAAACCCCTATTTTTTGTAAGAATCAGGAAAGGATGGGTCAGGTGTTATCACCCACATAGATAGCAAAAGTTAGGACTCAGAACAAAAAGAAAAATTAAAGGATCAAAATGAAATTAAAACCAAATAAACAAAAGACCCACAGAATGACTCATAATTTTTATGGACAAGATACATTTTCCTGAGAAATGTTTTTATTTATGCATTTATTTAGTGATATTGAGGATTGAATCCAGGCCCTTCATATTGAATTATGTCCTTGCCTTCTAATTTTCTATTTAAGATAAGTTCTTTAAAAATTGCTGAATTCCTCAAGCTGAGCTTGAACCCTCCTCAGCTCCTCAGAATGCTGAGATTACAGATTTTACTACTAGATCCAGCTAATAAATGATATAATGGCAACTTGATTTATAAAATATTTAGATGTCATACTACATATCATAATTTTATACTTTGGAGAATAAGAATCATTGAGGAATCTGAGCAGAAGCAAAACTTCTGTATTAAATGTACAAACTTGGAAGAAAAACGTGTGACTGTTTCTGACATTTCCTGAATTTATGACCTAATTGGTAAAGAATATTGTGGCATCATATAATATGAAAGTGGGGTATAGTATGCTTTTAAAATATTTTTATTTAAACTGTTGAACAACTAGAAGGAAATATCCAACTGCAAGAATATACTGTAGTTCAAGAGACCTAGAGAGTTTAAACTATCATCACAGACATGCTGGTAAAAGCCATGGCATGAAGTACATGGAATGTTGAAAATGCAAACAACAGTCATCTAAAAATTGAGCCTGTGGGACATCTACAAATGAACAAAAATCATAAGAAGAGAAGAACATGCTATAGCATAATGAGAACACAAGGAGAGAAGAGGGAATTAAACTATATGAGTTATTGGGAAATTGTGGAAATATTGCAAT
>PVJX010022370.1:0-10380 GCA_004027295.1 Dolichotis patagonum
CAGAGGAGTCAAGTTTCCAGTGTGAAGGCCATGTCCAGCAGCTGGGGCCCCACGGAGGTATAGATAGCTGTCCCTTCCTGCCTAGCGCTTTGGCCCCAACTTTCCTGTCACCTGGTGCTTTAGGAAGCAGTAACAGTCACTCTCTTGGCTTATCGTTTCTCCTGCCATCAGAAACCCTCTTCCATGCAGCTATGCAGGGTGGGGAAGAAGGGAGTAGGTGTGGAGAAAGGGCTGGGAAGTAGGTTTAGGCAGGCTGCGCTGGGCTCTGCTTTCCTCCATCCATGGCTGCCTCAAAACACTGCTCTCCTCACCCAAGCTTTCCACTTAGCCTTGTTCTAGTTTGTGTCCTTTGGGATCTGTCTCAGACACAAGTCCAAAGTCAGGGAATCCCCAGTGGAACTGTCACTGTCTGTACTTTACAATCCAGTGTTAGGTTCCTACATCCTTCCTGGGTGACAATTAGGCAGCTATTAAGACAAAGATTTTTTTTTCCTGACAGCCCATGAGGGAATGGAGTAGTCTTTGGGGTGAAAGAATTTCCTGTGATACTTTCAAAATTGTGGGAATGTTTTTAATGTTTTTAGTGTACCTATTTAATGCCTATAGCATGATGTTTTGATGTATATGCACATAATGAAATGGTTACGATAGTCAAGCTAGCTAGCCTATCTATTATCTCATAGAGTTACCTTTGTGTGTGTGCATATATGTGTTTTAAAAACACTTAAAATCTACTCTCTTAGCAAATTTCCAGTATATTATACAATACTATAAAATATTACTAACTCTAGTCTTCATATTGTATATTAGATCACTAGAATTACATATTCATCCTGTATAATGGCAACCAGTTTTGTACCCTTTGACTCACATCTGCTCCTCTCCAGCCCCCAGGCCCTGGCAAACACCATTCTGCTCTCTGCTTACATATATTTGCCTTTTAAAATCTTTCTATGTATAAGTAAGATCATGCAGTATTTTTCATTCTGTGTCTGGTTTATTTTACTTAGCATAATGTCTCCACTTTCATCCCTGTTGTTGTGAATTGCAGGATTTCTTTCTTCCAGAAGGCTGAATACTGTTGCACTGTGTGTATTTTGTATCTGTATCTGTATGCAGATATGGAAACGTATCTATACATGTCACAATTTCTTCATTCAACTGTTGATGTATACTTAGGTTGCTTCTGTATGTTGCCTATTGTGAATAATGCTGAGATGAACATGGAGGGGGAAGATAACTCCAGGTGGTGCTGATTTCATTTCCACTGGACATGTACCCAGAAGGGAGATTGGTGGAGCCTATGGTAGATTTAGTTTTAAGTTTTGAGGACCTTCCATGTTGATCTCCATAATAGCTGCATTAACGGGAGTCATTTTATTACAGTCACAACCTAAACCAAATGATGAAAACCTAAGCCCTATTCTGTATCATTCATCTGGATGGTCACGTTATCACTAGGGTAGTCATGGGGTTTCTGGACCCTCATTTACTTTTGCCTTGATGCGTTAGAACTATATTTGGCTACGTGTAACAGAAAAGAAATCAAAAATGTTAGTAGTGCAAACCAGATAGAAGTTTCATTCGCTATCACATAAAAAAAGTTTGGAGCTAGGAGATGCTGTTGTGATGTGGGAGCTCCATGGAGTTGCTAGGTCCCTTAACTCCTCTTAGAAGCCTGTTATGCCATCTTTTAAGTACAGCCTTCAGCCTCACAATCCAAACTCACTGCTCAGATTCCAGCTAGTACTTATTTATTCCAAGCAGTAAGATGGGGAAAAAGTGGTAAAGAAAGACCATCCCTCTCTTTTCAAGAAAATCTCCAAGGAGTGCTACATAACACCTCTGTCTATACCTCATTGGCCTTAACCTTATGGTGTGGGTACAATAAAGGCTATGGAAGACATAGTTTTAGTTGGGGGATATTAAGGAAGGAAGGGGGTACGCAGTGGGATAGATACCTAGCAATCTCTACCACGTTTTGTGTAAAAGAACTCATTAGTTTCACAATGTCCTGCTTGCATTGTCAAGGACTAATGAGGAAAGAAGAGAGGAGGACTTAATACATAAATGATGGCTTAGCCCCAATGAAGGCCAAATGATGTCCCTGAGGGCTGTAAGAATGACAGTTTAGCAGTAGATCTGATAGGAAAAAAAGTGGTAAGGGAGCTGAGTCATTGCCTGCCTCACAGTAATATAGCATGACGAACACAAAAGAACCTGTATCCCAGGCGGCAGCACAGTCACGATCTGAACAGCAATTTAATTTTAGAAAAAACAACATCATCCACCTTGTTAAAATAACTATTGCTCATTTGATTTTTATTGGTTTTCTAGTTTTGTTTACATTTCATTTGAAAGTTTGTCTCGGCTTTATAATTGTGTATCAGCCCAAGCATGAGGAATTTGCAGTAGATTTTCTCTTTGTACGTAATATAACTCTGTAATAAAAATGAGTCAATAATTGGGATCACTATACAGGTAGTTTTTTTGGGGGGGAGATGCGTCCTGAAATCACTGTGACTCATTATGGCAAATAGGAGGTATATGAGAGTTGGCATCACAACCTAAGTAAGGATTCTGACTTCAACTTCAGGGTTCTTTTCTTATTGCAACCCCAGTGCTGGTGAGAAGAAGGCAGGACTGTGCTACAGAACAGGTGTGGAACCTAAACAGCATATGATCGGGGGAATCTAACACGGGAAGTGCTCAGCGAGGTCACACAGTGTGCCTCTTGGCTGAAGTTTGAGCCTGTCTCTAAGCCAAGTGCCTGGGTCAGGGGGTGAAGATGAGGTTGGTGGTTTAGGATGACATAATGGAGCATCTAGGGGGCAGGCTGGGTCAAACAATTGTGTCCTTAATACAAATGCAATAATTTTTGGCCTGTGATGACATATATCCATCTGGGCTTCTTTTGCTGTGTTTCAGCCTGAGGAGCAGCCTCTTATGATGTGACAGATGGTGGGGGCGACTTCTAAGGCCAGAAAGATGGAGTGGGGGAATTATTTCCAGAGGTCATTTAAAGATAGAGGAAAGAACAACTCTCTGTCTCTCTGGTAGCAGTAAATCTTCCTTAGTCCCAGCCACTACCACCCATCTAAAGCATTTTCTTGGATGGCTGTCTACTGGAAGGGAATTCCACAGCGTTACAGAAATCCCAAGAGAGATACCCAAAAAGACCCAAAGAGAAAGAAGAATAGGAAGTGGAAGGACAGAAAAGAAGTAAAGGAAAAAGAGTGATAGAAAAAATGGAAACCACATTTGAAATTTACAGAAAAGTCAAGCACAAGGGAAGGAGGAGCATCTGGATCTCTTTGTTGCCTCTAGTGATAAAACAGGGAAGGCAGCAGATGATGGTATCAATTTAGTCACTGCTCTGTGCATCCCGTGGAGTGAATGAGACTAGCTTGATTCTGTCTTCAGGAAGTTTCCAGTCCAAGCAGAGCTGCTGATGGGTCACCACACTTACAGGCATCAGAGAGGTGGAAGAGAAAGACTCATAACAAACCGTAGCATACAAGATACCTGTAAGAGCTCATGGAGCGAGCTCCGTGGTAGGAGATAGTGGTAGTACAGATGTCTATCCTGAAGTATCCACGCTGTGTGCAGCCCAAGAGGATTTTCTGGGACAGAAGATAGCCTGTAGAGCTGTGAGAAGAAGGGAGGCCACTGGAGTGGACTCACAGTCATACAGAGCATCAGTGTAGAAATTCACACTGAAGATGATCCCGGACCCCTCCAGCCTCTTGTATTCCACCCCCTCCCCCCAATTCCCTAACACTCACCTGTTGTTCTATCTTCTTTCACCCAAAAGAAGAGAAGCCATCAGGTGCTACACCACACCCAGCATCCCTTTATCACGCTATTTCTTTTTTCTTTCCTTATCTTCTTTATAAACTGACAAATAATTATTGTATGTACCTAAGCAGTAACAACGTGACACTATAACACACATATACTGATTAAAGCTATATCTGTCGAATGATTAAGACTGAATAAGTCTATAAATATAAACTGTTTAAGTCAGACTAGTCATTTGAAATATGGAAACAACGTAAGCGTTCATTGACAGATGAATAGACACAGAAAATGTGGCACGAATCCAGGCTTCAGCCCTAAAAAGGAATGAAATCCTGTGATTCATGACAACGTGGATGAACCTGGAGGAAATTATTCTAAGTGAAATAAGTCAAGCACAGAGGATAAATGCCAGATACTTTCACTTATATTTGAAATTAAAAATGTCAACTCCATAGCAATAGAGTAGAAAGGTGATTATCAAGGAAGAAAGGAGGGGATGGGGAAGAGAAGAACATCAAAGGAAACAAAGTTGCATTTAGATGGGAGGAATAAATTGTGACGATCCACTGCACAGCATGGTCACTACAGGCAATAATCATACATTGCCTATTTCAACATTGCTGAAATAATAGATTTTAAATGTTCTCACCCCAAAGAAAAGTATTCGAGGTGAAGATATGTTAATTAACTGACTTAATCATTCTGCATCTCTTTTTATTATTCTCCTTTTCTCTCCAAGCTCTACTCACTGCCGTCTCCCCAGTCTCCATCCTTCACGTACTAAATATTCTAGGCTTAAATGAGACAGTCTCCGAGGATCGCAATTAACATCTATCATGTAATTTCCACCTCACAGAAATCCTCTGAGTTGGGGATCATATTAGGTATTTTGAAGATGAAGAAACAGATGCAAAGGTTAGACAACTTAGCCAAGATCACACAGCAAATCTGAGGTTCAAACTTAGATATTCTTGGCGACTCATCGCATTCTCCTACCATGCCAGGCAGGGGTCAGGAATACTGAAAAATACTTCAATGACATTTTGCTTGTTTGGGCCCCACCAGAGCTAGCATGAGGGGACTGAAGAGTGCACTTCTGAGGAAAGAGTCTTGTGGGAACAAGATTGAAAATGCCAGGTTGGTGTGCCCATTGCCCAAGCCATTGGCAGTGGGGAACAAACAATCAGAAGGATTTGTCAACCTTCCCATCTAAGTAGCTTAGCTGTCTGGCAAAGTTGTCAGTAGATGGACCATCATGCATCAGCCTTGGTGAGTTTTACAAATGTGATTTTATGTGATCTCATTCATCCTCAGTGCACTCTGCTGAGGAATATTATTACAACTTGATAAATGACACAATGGAAGCTCAGAGAAGCTAAGCAACATTCCCAATGTCACAGAGCAAGCAAATGGCATAGCTGGAACTTCAGTCAAAGCAATCCCCTACAGAAACCACACTGCCAGCAATTACCCTGCACTGCCTCCCTACAAACAAACAAAACAGCAATGATGGCAAGGTGGAATGGGAAACCATGCTACACTGGTCCCATCAGCAAAGAGGTGTGAAAATCCTGGTTGCATGATCCACAAGACCCAACCTAGGGCCACTTCTGAATGACATCACAAATGAACTTCTAAAGTCATGCTGTAAATATGCTCCTTCTAGGGAGCTGGCCTTGGAAGAACAAAGAGGTATTCAGACTTGCATTTTTCTGGGCTCTGATATTCTTTTAACCCCCAGATTAGTTCAACTTTTCATACTAGGAACCTTGAGATGATGCTAGGGTGTATCGTGTGACCGACTTGGTCTTCTGGTCAGAGTTTTTGCACATTACACAGCATTTCCCCTTGTGAACACCCTTCCATGATTTTCACTACGGTCTTTTACATTGCTTCTTAGACTATTTCTGTGTACTTGTAGGTTAAGAATAATGGAAAATAAGAATTGAGTTCTCACTACGTGTTCTACACTGTGCTCTACGTTGCTTTACATGGGTGATCACTTTTACTCCTCTACAGTTCTATGAGGTAGGTACTATTATTAGCTCTATTGTGCAGGTGAAGTGACAGGCCCAGAAATGTTGAAAAAAAGTGTTATGTAGCTACTGAGTGGCAAAAGTGGGCTTTGGCCCTTGGCCTAGGTAACTCCAGATATGGGGTACTTGTGTGCTCCTCTCTGGAGTAGCTAAGTGAATTTTAAGGGATTTGTCCAGCATTGAAGAGCATCTCATTGAAGAGATGGACAAATTGGGGCAAAGCAGTGTTCAGTGATCATCTTAAATTACAGCCAGAGGGAGGTGAGTCTTGAAGCCTCCATAGTTCTGTCCCCATCTTCAGATTCTGTGAGTTCTTTGAGAGCAGGGCTGAATCTGTTCCACTTATCTTCCCAGCACACAGTAGGAGTACAGTTAATATAGTTTTAGTGATTGAATAAGTTTCTAATCATTTTCATCTGGTCTGGCTTTGGTTTTCTTTAAATAGCAGGCTTCACCATGTACCAGGTCAGCACCACCCTTCCTGTAACAAATATGGAATTGAGACGAGGGTCTGAACCATCTGTGCTGTTCTGTTTGATTTAAGGTCATCTGTGGCGTCAGCATCCAGATTTCACCACTAGCATGTCATACAACCAATCCCTGCAGTCCTGTTTCCTACAGAAGTAAACACATGGAGGGACTGTCGCAGAGATGAGGGAGCCAAGGCTATAGCTTCCATAACAGCTCGGAAAATAGACTCACATTAATCAAAACAGCAGCTAACAGGTTTTCCATACACTAGGCATTGTTCCAAGCCATATATATATATATATATATATATATATATATATGAATTCATTTAGTACCCACAAAAATCTAATGAGATGGATGCTATTATTGTTTCTATTTTACAGCCAAGGAAACTGTGACTCAGAGGGCACTGGCTATACAGCTAAAAAATAATAGAACTAGAATTCAGATGTCTCTGTATTTTTACTGTGACACTAAACTACTTGCATCCGTTGATGTAGAGCGTGTTCATGGATTGGCTGTGGGAACTAAGCCAGAGGCAGGAGCAATGGCAACTCTTAGGATAGGGCTGGCGTTTGATGCAAGGGAACTCCTTTGGAACAGAGGGAGAGCTCATGAGTTTGGCTTTTGGATACATCAAATTTGAGATATCTTTGAGACATCCAATTGGAGATGCCAAGAAGACAGATAGATGTGTAGACCAGAACTCCAGGGAGAGATTTGGAACTCTTCATCATACAGATAGAAATAACTTTATTAAGCACTCACTACATGTCAGCACTCCCTAACAAATTCATGTGGGTTAAAGATTTTAATATAATTCAAATGCAGTCCTATGAAGTTGGTGCTTTATCATCCTTATTTTGAAGAGGAGGAAACTGAGGTACAGAGAGGTTAAGTGATTTAGGAACATACAGCTGGTAAACTGCACGGGGTGGATTCAAATAGACAGACTGAATCTTCTTAATTCCAGCTTCCTTAATTGAAAAGTGATAGAATAATTCATACCATGCATGATTTTGTCAAGATTATATGTATCATTAGCCTGGTCCATAGTAGGAATTTCATAAATTAGAGCTATTACCATTATCATAATCTAATATTATGTAATACTTAGTGATTTACAATAACATAGCTATTATTGTAATAGGTAGGACCTGGGTTTCCTTCGTTTTCATTTTCTCAGTTCCCCTAAGAAGTTTTAAGCCAAATTTCTCATTTTCTCCCCTTGAGTACCTTTCAGCATCACTGAATTAAAGCACAGTACATGCCTTGGATCTCTGTCTTCAGTTTGACTTGTTTTAAAACCTTTCTCTCAGCATTTCACGATAACTCTGTGCTTTCTATCCGCTAGCCATCCTGGCGCTGCCAGCACCCTGGGCCCAAGCACACACCCAGAATTCAGAAAGAAAGAAAGAAAGAAGAAAGAAAGAAAGAAAGAAAGAAAGAAAAGGAAGGAATAAAGGAAGAAGGAAAGAAGGAAGGAAGGAAGGAAGGAAGAAAGAAAGAAAGAAAGAAAGAAAGAAAGAAAGAAAGAAAGAAAAAAAGAAACCTTCAAAATCTGTTTACTGGCTATTACCTCCATGACCACAACGCGGCGCTAACTTACATAGAATAAATGTTTTTGCTGCAGCGATTCGTTAATTGGAAGGCAGATAAGAACTGTGGTAAACAGACCTCTCAATTTGTGTGAAAACCAAACCTCTAACGTTGGCCAGAGCATTAGCCTTGTATTCTTCCCTCCAGACGAGCTCTATTCTGAGGACAGTACTGCTTAATGCTTAAGGATATGGATTCTGGTTAGGTTGAGATTCTGGCTCCATTACTTTACAGCTGTGTACCTTTTCCGGCTCAGTTTATTCACTGAAAGAGGGACACTGTTAGTAACTTCAGGGGAGGATCCTGAGTAACTAATACACTGTCCAGTATTTGGAGAGAGTTTTACAAAGTTTCAGCACTTTGTATATGCTCAATAAATGTTTGGCGTTTCTGAGCCCTCCTTCTGGCCACCAACCAAATCAGGTCAAGCACCGAGCTCCAGATTCTGGGTTCTGTTTCTTACCTGGAGATCCATACTGCACTGTCCTGAGAAGCACACTAGGGAATGGCTCTATGAACCCACGCTCCCAATGATGGTGACCCAGTTGGAGGTTTCCCACTGCTTCTTCTCCATACCTACTGGCCAGGCACCTGCCATGTGCATTGTACCCTTATACACTCAGGCTAAGGCTGCAGGTCAGTGTGCTAATTTTGGATTTCAGATCTCTTCTACTCGGCCTTGAAGACAGGGTTAGATTACACGTTCTTGCCCTGGAGACCAACCTCTCCCAAATGAACAATTACACATACATGACACATAACACCCCTGTTTCTCTCCTGAACAGTCTCATACACACATGAACACACAGACACACAGACACTCACACACACGGCCTCTTCCACCCAAACTTCAGCAGCAAGTCTCTACACAGTGGAGAGCGATTGACAGGTATCTGAGTTCTACAAGACAGCTGGGTAGCTGGCTCAGTCTATGTCAGGCATTTTTCCTAGTATGGACATCTTTTGGTGACAATGTCCAACTGAAGAAACAGCCCATAGGGAACTTCGTGACTGTTTCTTTTAATCTTGCTAGTGACATCCTCAAAACTCCTTGGGGAGCATGTTTATAGAGGCTTGTTGATATTCACCGACCTGGTCAGCAGCTGATGTCTGCCTGCTGGTTACTCCTCCTTCTCTTCTACTCCAAAAGGTGTATCTGTACTCAGAGTAAGCGATTCCAGTACCCCTCATCTACGGTCTCTCTAAGCGCTCTGCGTGGTCTATGGATGCACTCCACCAGTGCTGCTGGGGAGCTTCGACCCAGCACACTCCACCAACCTGCAGGCTATTTCAGCTGTTTCCACAAGGTATTGGAGGAATTCTGGCTTTTCCAGCTGGGAGAATGTGGATGAGTCCTCCAGGGTCCTGTCAGCTATAGAAACCGGCCTCACTTGGGGATAATTCCATAACACTCATGTATTCATTTCGCAGATATTTACAAAATCCTCATTATGTGGCAAACACTGTTCCTAGTATATGATGCACAACTGAAAGACAAGGCAAGCCAAAGGGGAAAAAAAAGGTTCAATTCTGTATGGAGCTCAGGATTGAATGGAGCTAAAATGCTGGTGTTGTGCTTACTACGTGCCAGGGACTATTCTGAGAGATTACCACCTATATGCTTATGTAATCGTTAAAACTTTATGATATAAGGAAGATAGAAATAACATTATCCCCATTAAACAGATGAACAAACTGAGGCTCCGATAAGATTCCATGATGTAGTAAATTGAATAGCGTTCCCCCAATTCCATGTCCACCCAGAACCTCTGAATGTGACCCTATTCAGAAATACATCTTTGCAGATGTGATTAGTTAAGGATCCTGAGATGGAATCATCTTGATTTTAGGGTGACAATCTTATAAAATGAGAAAAGGATACACAAATACACAGGGAAGAAGGTGATGTGAAGATGGAGTTACTCTTTAGAGCTCTATGTCGATATGGCCAGAAATGCCAAGGACTGCAGACAACCCGTAGAAGTTAGGAGAGAGGTCCAGAAAGGTTTTTCTCTTGGAGCCTTCAGGAGGAACCAAATCTATTCATGTTTTGCCATCAGATTTCTGGGCTCCTGAGCTGTGAAAGCATCAATTTTGTTTGAAGCTATTCATTTTGTGGTGACTTGTTACACCAGCCCCAGGAAACAAATGCCACTACTTATGGACCTACGATTTTAAACAATTAGCGTCCTGAGTTTGTCCTCTGGACTCCTTCTCCCCACTGTCTTTCATACCCAGGTGAAAAAGGTTGTGGGGGAACCTCCACCAAGGAAGCTGGAAGAGCAATGCCTGAGGTGACCCTGCATAAACATCAGCCTGGTCATTTTGGAGCCTCAATTTTCTCATCTGTACAATTATAAATTTGGATTAGGTGGACTTGAAGGTCCCTCCTGGGTACAACATTTATGAGTCGATGATTCATGGTTTTGGGGAGAGGAGCACAGTGATAGTAGTAAGAGCAGGTTGTGGATGT
>PVJX010022370.1:10480-30737 GCA_004027295.1 Dolichotis patagonum
GGAGAGTAAGTTCATATTCATGCATTTCAAACCAGTACAGAAGAAAAGGGTCAGGGTGAGAATGTCCAGCAGTTCCAGGCAAGGAGAAAGGCATTGTGGGGAGGGGTGGGGGAAGGCCCTGGAGACTTGGGGCTGGAAACAGTGTTATTAAGTATGTTCATTAATGAGCCCAAGACGGAAATGACTAATAAATTGATGGAAGGAGGCTGATGGCATCAAACCACTTGGTTAATTAAAACCACAGAGGTCTTAGAGTGACTCTGAAAAGCCCCTGAGGATGGAAGTGGTCGATAGGAGGCAAATCAGGAATAAAACCGAGAAAGACCATCCAGGGGGTAATCGTTAAAAGGTTATCTCTTGCATGGAGAGGTATGCAAGACGCAGGAAAAAGGTAAAAGGCCAAAACACTGAAACTGTAAAACAAACCCCAGCAAAACAAAACAATAACAACAACCTCCCTGATGTACCTTCGTTGGGCACAAAAACTCTTCAACACTTGCATAGTTCTTGAAATGGCATGCTACCCACCATAGTTGTTTTCCTAGTATAGAGATGGGCTGGGCCTCAATCCAGAGCAAAGGAGAGGAGCTATGTAAGACATCTCATGAAACCCTCCAGTGTTGGCCAGGTGGATGGCCATGTGGAGGTGTTCTCTGTTGTCAACTGCCAAGTGACCCAGAGCCTTCCCGGCTGAAGGTAACTTTCCTCAGATTAGCCCTGAAAGAGGTTTCCAGTGGCATGCAGAAAATGACTTTGCAGATTGCCAGAGCACCAGGTTAGGTGCCGGTGGCCATCTGAGGAGCAAAGATGGTACCACATAGCTTGTGGACAGGCCCTCTGCAGTAGCCACTATCGTTATGGCATAATCTCTTGGCAGGGTGATAAAGGGAGCACATTGGAAGTCTGGAAGTAGACTAGACCTGACGTGTCATCCTGCCTTCTTTTCTTCATCCATAGGTGGGCTTAATTGTAATGAATACCCCAGAAGGATTAATTAATCTAAGGATTAAATTAGAAAAGATAAACAATGAGCCATGTTTGACAGATAGAAAATCAAGAGCGGCACTGCTCATTTCTATCTCAGTCTCTTTCAGAGATTTCAAATTTGTCATAATTCATTATGTCCCCACTCTGTGCTCCTTACTTTAGTTAATGAAATTACAATCAACCCAATTTCTTTCTTCTTCTTCTTCTTCTTCTTCTTCTTCTTCTTCTTCTTCTTCTTCTTCTTCTTCTTCTTCTTCTTCTTCTTTTGTCTTTTTGAGACAGGGTCTTTGCTCTGCAGTTCAGGCTGGCCTTGAGTTCATTTTGTAACCCAGGCTGGGTTTGAACTCAAAGTGATCTTCCTGCCTCAGTCTCTTGAGTACTGGGATTATGGGTGTGTGCTGCCACACCTGGTGCCAATCCAGTTTCTTAAACCATAACTTCAGAGTCATCTTCAGTCACCCTGCTTTCCTTCAACTCCCACATTCAACTGGCCATGTCTAGTTCCTCTTCTCCATCCCTGTTGCCCCACATCCCTTCCCCTATAGTACACATTATCATTGTTTTCCACTCAGCCTATGGTACCAACCTCCTAGCTGCCATCTGTGCCTCTGGCTCTCCCCTCCACAGGGTGCTCAGATAAACTTTCTAAAATATGACTCTTACAGGGCACTGTGCCCAGCTTAAACATATCCCAATCTCCTCACTTCCTTCCTGATCCAGGCTACACTCCATATTTTGTCCTTCAAGGAAATTCATCGTGCTTTTCCTATCTCACCTCCTATCTACTACTCACACATTGTGCCCTTGCTAGATGTGGCGGTGTATGCGCGCCTGTAAGGCCAGCACTTGGGAGGCTGAGGAAGGGGGATCAAACTGAATTCAAGGCCAACAAGAGCTACACGGTTAGTTCAAATTCAGTCTGAACTACCCAGTGAGATTACGGAATAAACAACATAGTGGGTCTCATAACAACAACATCAATTCAACAAGCATTCAAGCTTCATTGAAATCCCTCACCCAAAAATCACGCGATTTCACTTCTCCACACCTCTGTATATATTGATTCTTTCTTCTACTCTTACTTGTTGAACTACTCCTCAAAATTAAGGTTCACATATAGCTTCTTTGGGCTTGGGGTATGGCTCAGAGGTACAGTGTTTTCCTAGCATACATAAGGTCCTGGATTTCACCTCTTGTAATAAAAGGGGGAAAAAATTCCTCCTTTGGAAAGGCCTTCTTGTGCCTCCCAAAAAGATGTTTTGGTGCCCTCTTAATAGTGCTTATCTTTTCTTGTTATCTAAGTGTTTTTAAAGATAAGTCTATTTACCTCACTGGGGCAAGTGCTCCCTACCCCCTGGCAGGAGTCAGACTAAGCTGCCACAATACAAGAAATGGAATCAAGGTATCCAGCTATGGCAGCTCTGTGTCCTGGTCCTCGTTCTTCCTGTTTCTCCACCAAGTTCAAAATGAACTCTGTCATAGTCTTCCAGGGAACTTGGGAAATGTAGAAAATCCAGGTGATGGGAACTTATATCAGACAAGCTGCTGTTACTGGATAAAATCTTTTTATAACAAACCCTGATCAGCTAGCTGTCTTTAAGGTAAATGACCTGGTGCTGATAGCCCTGCCACAGCTTTCTAATTGAATGCCAAACCCCTGCCTTTGCATAAGTGGTGGCTCAGCTCCCCCCTTTTTTTGCCTAACCTCTGCCTAAGTGGATGTCCTCTCTGGTTTCTATTCAAGTTCAGCACACAGGGGCTGAATGCCTACCATGTGCTAGGTAGAATCATAGCCTCACTAAATCATCGTTACAACCCTATCAAGAGAATATGGCTATCATCACCTGTTGAAATATGGTAAGGTACCTGGTAGCTCCAGAGGTGAAAGTACTTGCTCAGGATTAAGTCAGCTAATGGAAATCACAGATCATCATTTAATGAGCTCTTACTGTGTACCTGGCACTGTGTACATACTCTATCAACATTTTATCTACATCACTCTGAAAAGCAGATATTACCATCTTTATTTTAGAGAGGGGCTTAGAGAGATGATGATGATTTGAATAATAATTTGTGATAAGGAAGTGGTATACTTGTTGCTGTGAGTCCACAAAGTTTCTTTGTTTCTCAGGCAGAGATTTCCAAGTAGGAAATTGTGTTTTCCATGGCACATGGTGCCATCATGGTGCTTAGCACAAGGTGTAGAGAAACTATAGAATGAAACCTTGGATGCTTCAATCCAAATGTTAGGGCCAGGGGCTGAATGCAGTCCTAGAGAGTGGCAAGGCATTGTGCTCAGGGAATAAAATTACTTCCCTGGGAATACTGTGGGTTTTCAATAAAAACATTCCCATTACAAGCTCATTGTTCTGAGAAGCAACCTTCACTGATTAAAAAAATACGAGCGGGGTAAGAGCTAGAAATGAAGCCACTTACTTTCCTTTGTTTGGGAGAAACGCGGATGTTACTGTTGGAATATTTACAAAACACCCTTCTTGGGAGACACTAGCCTGCTGTGCAACCCTGGACTTCAGTTTCCCCATTAGCTCAATAAGAGGATGAAGCAGAAACCTTCTAAGGTTCTTCTAGTTTGAGCCATCTACAGTTGTAGGTCCTGCAGAAACCAATAGTGAACGCTGCTGCCCTGCGGAGTACTGTGGATTGCCTGGACCAACTCCCAGGTCAGTATCAGCACAGCCATCAGCCCAAGCAGCCAGCTCTGAACACAGCACCACGCCAGAGGCTCCCTGACAGGTTCCTAAAGTAAGTGGATCGGTGGAGTGCACAGCAGAGTGATGACTCTGGCAAGAATCAGTGAGATCGCCTCCCCACCACCACTCAGAGCCTCAGCCAAATGAAATGGGTTTTGGAACAGAACTGGCTCGATCCATTAAGGAGATGAGAGTTCTGTTAATTGGGAAGAAAGTTTCAAAGGCAGACGATCAGCGACAAAAGACCACAGCTAAATACTACTCAGTGGGGAGAACGAGTGGGCACATTCTCCAGGCTTAGAGGTGGAGGGTGGCATGCAAAGAGGCAGCTGAGCTATGATGGACAGCACCAGCCTGGCAAATGCCATCAGCACCAATTGGGCCTACCTTTGGCCACACCTCTTCCCTACACTTCATATTCACTCAGCTGCTCCATTTCCAGTTTCAGTAACCCAGCCCACTGTCCCTACTTTCTGAGTTTGGCTGCCTTGCTTATTTTACTTTATTTTGTCCTCTCTGCTATTCTACATCACCTATTGTCCTAGAGGCACAGAAGGCTCTCTCATGCCCCTTCCCAGTGAATATCTTCCTAAGTGCTAACCAGTAGCTCAGAATCATCCGGAAGGCTCATTAAGGTACAGATGACTGGCTTCCACTATTGCAGACTGATTCAATAGATCTGGCTGACGCCCAAGAATTTGCATTTGTAACAAGTTCTTGGGTGCTGCTGGTGTTTCTGTCCGCATTGATCAGGTTTGCTTGTTCTTCCGTATACTCTTGTATCTGCCTTCTTTACTCATCCTGATGTCAGTAAAATGTATCCATGTCATTGAGTGTCGCAGTAGTTCATTTTTATTTTCTATTTTTGGCTGTATTTTTAGTGATTCATTACATGAATATATGACATTTATTCATTCTCCTGTTAGATATTTGAGTTATTTCTAGTTACAGACTATTATGAATAATGTTACTGCTGTGAACCTTCTCATACGTGTTTTGTTGATGGACATCTGCACTCAGTTTTTAGATGACTATGTATAGGGAACATGTTTTCAGGGTCTTATAAGTCACAGGAAAGGGCTTGGAGTTTATTCTAAGCACAGTAAGAATATAAAGGTTTTTATTAATTTGATTATTTGTACTATATAATACATTTCTTATGGGGAGTTGGTACATGTACATAATGTTTTTTTTATATTTTATTAAAATTGTTAGAATAATAGCTTTATTGTACTAAAATTTGCATATTACACAATTTACAAACTTTAAGTATATGATGCAGTAGATTTTTAGCGTACTGCTAGTGTTGTACAACCAAGACCACAATCAAATTTAGATTATTTTTGTTATGCCAGAGCAAAACACTCTACTTACTAGCTATCACCTCCCAACACCTTCTCACTAAATCTAGGCAACCACCGAGCTACTGTCTGTCTTCATAGATTTTCTTGTTCTGGAGATTCATTTATTTTTTTCCTCTCAAATTAGACTATGCTCACAGCAAAAATAAAGACCTTAACATAGCCAAAGAAATGGAAATCCCGCAAAATGAGCTCTCACACCATATGGTGTGAAACTAGAAACAGACAGCAGAAACATACTTGGAATATAATACCTTTTCTCTCTCTTTTTTTCCTATTATCTGTCTTTTATTTTGTACTTTATTTATATATTAACTTTTTCATATGATGGGAGTAAAGCAATGTTTAAACCTGTGTGTCTGATTCCCTTCACTTAACATTATGGTCTCAAGGTGCATCCATTTTCCTACAAATGTGTCATTTATCTTTCTTTATAGCATAGTAGTACTCCATTGTGTACAAATACCACCTCTTTATCCATTCTTTTGTTGATGAGCCTATATAGGCTGCTTCCACAATTTACCTATGATAAATTGTGCTGCTATAAACATAGGTATGCATATGTCACTATGGTATGGTGTTTTTAACTCTTTGGGGAGGATACCTAAAAGAAAAGAGCTGGGTCAAATGATATTTATATTTTTAGTTTTTTGAGCAGTTTACATACTTATTTCCATAGTGGTTTTATCAGTTCATACTCTTATCAACAGTGAAGAGGATTCCTTTCTCCCAACAGCTTTGTCAGCATTTGGTGTTTGTTTTGTTTGTTTGTTTTGGTTTTTCCCTTTTTGAGGCAAGGTTTCACTATGCAGCTCAGGCTGGCCTTGAACTCATTTTGTAGTCTATATTGGCCTCAAACTCACAGCAATCCTCCTGCCTCACCCTCTTGAGTGGTAGTATTACAGGTGTGTGCCACGATGCCCAGCTTCTAGCATTTGTTAGTGGTTGATTTTTTTTATGATAGCCATTATTTCTGGGGTGAGATGGAATCTTAATATTGTTTTAAGTTGCATTTCTCTAATGGCTAGCAATGTGGAACATTTTTTCATGTGTTTATTGGCAAGTTGTATTTTTTCATCTGAGAAGTGTCTATTTCAGGTGCCCATTTTTTATTTGGTCTTTAAATTTGGGGTGGGTCTAATTTTACTGAGTTCTTTATTCTACATGTTAGTCCTTTATTTGAGGAGTAGCTGGCAAATTTTTTCCCATTCTATGGGTGTCTCTTCACTCTGTTGGTGAATTCCTTTGCTGTGCAAAAGCTGTTTAACTTAATGTGATCCCATTTGTTGATTCTTGATACCATTTCTTATGCACCTGGGGTTTTAATCAGAAAGTCTTTGCCTAGTCCTGTCTTTAGGAGTTTTACCTGTTTTGTCTTCCAGAAGATTGTTTTCTTTTCTAATGTGGAGGTCTTTGATCCATTTTGATTTTAGTTCAGGACATGGTAAGAGATAGGTTTAAGTTCAGCCTTTGGCATGTGGATAGCCAGTTTCCCCAGCACTATTTATTAGAGAGGCTATCTGTCCTCTAGTGACTGGGTTTGGCCCTTTGGTTAAAGAGAGTGTAACTGAATATGCCTGGATTTGTTTCTGTATCTTCTGTTCTGTTCCATTGATCCACAAGTCTGTGATGCTAGTTTTGTCACTGTAACTTTGTAGTATAACTTGGGGTCTGGGGTTGTAATGCCCCCTGCTTTGCCCTGGTTGTTCAGAATTGCTTTTACTACTCTAGGCACATAATACGTCTTAATTCTTTTTTCATACCCCTTCCTTTTCTTCCTTACCTTCTCCCATCTCTTGATTCCCTTCCTTTTTGTGTACATATTTGCAGTACATCATGACTACATTCCTTGTGTGGAACTGGTATATGTATATAACACATTAATTCCCTTTTCATCTACGTTCTCTCCACTCTTTCATTTATCACTTAATTCCCTTGTCCTTCACAAAAGATCTATCTTATTTTCTATTACCTTTTATTTTGCTCTTTATTTATATTTTGCATTTCTTGTATATAAAAGAACTATGCAATATTTATACTTGTGTGTGTGATTCATTTCACTTAAACTTATGGCATCAAAGTGTACCCACTGCCCCACAAATGATTCAACGTTATCTTTCTTTCTGGCAAAGTAATATTCCATGGTGTGTAAATACCATGGTTTTTTATCCATTAATTTGTTAATTAACATATATAGGCCACTTCCTAGATCTAGCTACTATGAATTCTGCTGCTATAAATATGAGTATGCATACATCACTGTAATATGATGCTTTTCACTCGAGTGACAGAATGATTTGCTTTTGGCTAATGCATAGAGCAGACTTTCTCATCTTTGCCTGAATGTTAGATTTTCCTGAGGAGTTTTGAAAACACTGATTCCTGAGTCTTACTTCCTTAGATTCTGATGGATTTGTCTTGGAGTAGAGCCTGAGACTTGGGAGTGAAATAACTGGACAGATTTGAGACATATTTTAATTATGGAATATACTGGGTTTGGAGAATTGCTATGGACTCTAAAAAGAGCAAGGAGCAAAAATATGGCCCAGTTTCTCACCTTGGACTTACGGTAGGTGATGGTACCATCACTGGAATGTGGAGCACTGAAGGAAAAACAATAGGTTTGGGTGGCACTGTAAGTTCAGTGTGGGTATGTTGAGTTTGTGAGCAATAAGTATTCAATGAGGCAGAAGGGAGATAGACTGGATATAGTAAGGGGAAAGGGAGAGGAAGAGCCATGAGCAGATTTATTCTTTTTATGTCCCATATTTCAGTCTTTCCATGGTTACTTCCATTTCTATGCTTTTGGTCCCATCACTAGCTGGGTACCAAAAGGTAAATGACATAAGCTTTTTCTTGTAAATGTGTTAGCTTGCTCCCTTTTGTATCCAGTTCTCATCACTACCTGACTAAACTACACACGCTATATATAGGCCCTCAGACTAACTCCTCTGCTGGGTAGTTTCAGCATTTGTTGCTAATTTGTGGGGAAAGGTTGAAAGAAGTTGTGCTAGAATTTTGCTCCTTCAACTACATCCAGATGCTGATGGTGTGATCAAGACAAAAGGGGAAAAGCCCTGACTCCCACTGAGAAAACACAGGCCCTGCGGTAGGAGTTTTCTACTCTTTGTCTCATTTAATATCTCAAATCATTTTTCTCATTATTTTTTATACTACAGCTACAGAAACTGAGGCCCAGAAAAGCTAAGCAAATAATCTAGGCTGATACAACCAGTCAGATGCAAAATGTGAAATGTGTGTGTGCTATGAGTGTTTAGAGAATTTCATTCATTCATTCATTCATTCATTGTCATTTCACACAAGAGTGAATGCCTCTTGGAGTCCAGAGTATCTTGCACAAAATGTTTCTAAGAAGCATCAGAGGTCTTTTAGAAAAAACAAGATTGGCTGGTAGATGGAGTAGGGTTCCGACTTGCAAATCCATCTTGAGTCTTATTTTGTAGTAATCTATTACAACACCTGTCTGTGAAACAGATATAAAGAGCTGAAAGAGCAATTAAAGAGAAAAGAGACTTATTCCAAAGGTAGGGAAACAGGACAGAGGGAGGCCAGGTAATTTGCCCAAAGTCAAAAAGCAAATTAGAGACACAATCAGGGTAAGCCTTAGCTGTTCGGAGGCTCTACTACCTCCGTTCTGGAGTTCTGAGAGTCTTCCTAGCAGTTCTTTGAGTCTCAAATTAACCCTCACATCCTGGCGAAATACAAAGCAGGCAAGAGCTGATGTGCTTGTGGTGTGTGGGTGGTGCGTGTCCAAGAGCACAGGTCTCTGGGAGCAGGCACGTTTTAAAGGCATTGCTAAGGGGTATACAGCGAAGAAAGCATCCCGAGGCTGTAGCAGATGACTCTGCCCAGAACCGCTGCAGTTACTTCCTGCCCAGTGCTAGCTCCCCGTGCCAGCCAGCTCCACAGCTCTCAGCTCGGGGCTGGAAAAAGACATAGGACAGGGCTCCTTAATGAGAACATTTGGGAACCTGGGAAAGGTTAATGATCTGCAGCCTCGACCATCCGTCAGCTGCCCAGCCAGAGACAGTAAACACCGTTACTCATCTAATTAGCAGGAAAGGCTGGGTAGGGGCTGCAGATGGGCATTAGGGATTACAGACTAAGTGTCCACACAGTTAGGGCTGCAACCAGAGGGCGCAGGGCTCTATCCTGGAAGGTAGTTGGGACTCATTCCCAGCTTGTCTCTTGCAGCTCTGGCTGTGGGCTATGCTAAAGACAAGGAAGGGCACTGACATTTATTGAGGTCCTCTTTTGTGCCAGGGACTGTGTTAGTAAATTTTACTTGTGTCCTCTTGTTTTGTCTGCCAAATAGCATTACAAGGTTCTCACATTTATTAAGCATATGTCCCTTTACATATATTATCATATTTTTAAGAATTTTAGGAAATAGTTGGTATTTTCCGTTTTATATCAGAGAAAACTGAGACTTATAGAGCAGAAGTGGCTGATTTGATGATTTATTCAACACATGTGCATTACATACTCACTCTGTGCCAGGCACTGTGCTTGGCATTGGAGAGGTAAGGGGAAAAGAGACATGCACTCTGTCCTTGGAGAGCTTACCAGCTAATGGGGGAGATAAACATTAAACATGAGGTTGCACTATTAGTGAGCAGGAGGACTGAAATCATGATCTCATGTAGGGAAAAAGCTGTAGGAAGGATGGTGAGGGGTTGAGGGGAGAGGTGCTGTGGGCGTCAGACCACTGTATGTCATGACCAGTCTAGTGTGTTTCCAGGAGCCCAGGCCCCACGTGAATGATGTTATGATTATTGGAGGGAGGGATGGGGTGATTTCTCTAGGCATATGTGCTTACTGGATTCTGGGAGGCTGTTTTACTTCTCCACTTGCTGTGAATGATCCTAGCTTCAAATAGCAGGTAGCGGGATTAACGAGCAGTTTTGTAATCGCTCAAAAGTCAGTGGGGAGGGCTGTGGCAGAAGAATGGGCATTCTTTGAACACCTGGTACAGTATATGCCCAATGGTATGCCAAGCCCTGGGAGAAGGTGCTTAGGAACAGTTAAAGACCCGGTTTTCTTCCAGAGAAGCCTTTATCCTGTGTTGAACATTAAATCCGTTTTTGTGGCTAGATAAAAGAAAAAGCGAGTTAAGAGTGTAGTTCTGGGTGGTTATCTCAGAAGCCTGGGATTCTTCGATGGCTTCCTGGAGGAGAGAGGAAGAGAAGCATGAGGAGAGGGAACAGATGAGTAAAACACAAAAGTGGGAGAGAGAAGTGAGAAGAGAGAAGAGAGGAGAGAGAAGAGAGAGAGAGAGAGAGAGAGAGAGAGAGAGAGAGAAGAATGTGAGAGAACAAACATGGGAAAGTGAGGAGAGAGAGAAAAGAAGGAGCGAGAGGGGAGGGGAGAAGAGAGGAGGTAGAGAAGAGAGACAGAAGTGGCAAACCAGGAAAGACAAAAGGAAGAAAGAGGCAGAGATGGAGTGTGACATAGAATAGTACAGAGCGTGACTGACAAAATGAGAAGGGAGTGAGAGGAAAAAGGACAATGCTGGGGTCTGCAGTTCGATGGGAAACTTCATCCAGTTAGAGGCCCTATAGCCTGCTGGAATCAGGCTTCAAATAGGTTGCTACATCCTATGAAAGACAGCTCTTTACATTCATAATGGACCCAGTCTTCTGGGCAGCTGAAGGATATAGATATGAGCATTGTGTGTGTGTATGTGTGTGTGTGTGTGTAGGGTTGACAGAACCCATTACAAGGGCATGTGTATACGTCTTCCTCATGTACTCATTCCTGCCAAAGTGGAGTATAACACATCTGGTAAAGGGACATTATTTTTCCATTAAATGACATTTTTACATCATTTAGGAAAGGTTTCCATTGAGTGGTTCTATTTTTTTTGTACTGGGAATTGAACTCAGGACCTTGTGTTTGCCAAGCAGGCACTTATGCCTCTGAGCTATATCCCTAGCTGGAAATGTTTCTATTGAGAAATGAATTTCTCCAATTTGAATCATAAGAAACTGTTCCCAAACTAGGACTATCAGAAGACGTAGGCATGCATGTAGGCCCAAGTCAGGACTTAGCCACTCACTAGCTCTGTGACCCTGAGCTGTTTCATCAACTTCTCTGGGTCTCAATTTTCTCCCTGACGATGAAGTGGTTGTATTTAGTCCTTGGCCACTTTCCCACTTGAGCACGTGCGAGAAACAGGTGTAGCCAGGGCCCCCAAGGAAATCTATCCTGATGACCTTTAATTTGAAAACGGAGGGGAGGAAAGAGGATCAACAGATCAGATCAGAAAGCAGTGTGGAATGAGGCAGGGGTATAAATAAAGTAATGTCTAAATAAGCTGACCTACTGAAATGGAATGGGCCCCTGGAATCTCAGCTCTCAGTCTGGTTCTCTTGGCCCAGTTGGCTGGCTCCAGGGAGAGGTCCTGCACCTCTCACAATGACCTCTCTTGGCTCCTGTTTGCCCCCTGCATGCCCTCTGTTGCCCTTTCTCCTCACCGCTTGGTAAGGATGATGTAGCCCACTCTGTCTTAGGGGAAATGCTTCGATACCCCGTTTTTTAGTTCTGGTGGGAAGTTTCAGTTCTGTACGATGTAATACACCAGTGTCCCAGACCCCACATGAAATGTTAGAGTTAATGGGGGCTACCAATTTAGAAAGTAGCATGTATGCTGGTGGAAGGAGAGACAGAGTGAAAGGCCTGATAATGGGGTTCTCCGGGCCAATTATGTGTGCCTGGGGGAAAAGTGGCCATTTGTGATACTTGAGTGCTTGTAGGCAAGGCTAATCCCTTCTGCTTTATTTCCAACCCCTTGGCCCAGACCAGCTCTTTTACCTCTGTGATTGGTTTACTGTGATAGTCTTCCTAGGCCTCTTTGCCTCTAGGTTTTTGCTCTGCTCCATTCACCTATCCTTTATCTTTACCTTTCTATATCTCAACATTGCTCAAGTATCCCTTTTACTTGACTGTGAGCTTTGTGAAAGAGGAAACTGAGTCATCTCATTGTCTAATTCTCTTTGCAAAGCACTATGTTTTTCATAAAGGAGGTGATCAATAACTGTTTGATAGATTAATCAATGCGTGGATCAATACTGTGGGTGTGGTCACTGTCTTTGCCATTGCAAACACAGTGGTCCTCCCATGTTCTCTGACCCTCCACAGTGTGAGCTGTCATCAATGGACTTCTCCTACAGTTTGTAATTGTGTGTTAGACTGGGAGTTCCAAGAGGACAGGAACCACCTCTGTCACATTTACTTTCCTTAACATATTTTGCACTTAGCAACCTGCATTGTGTTGAATGAATGCACAAGTTAATCTTGTAGTGGGAATACATCTTCTCCTTCATCTCTGATTGTATAGTTAGGTGTTATTTATTGGGCATCTACTATGTGTAAAGCATGGTTTAGGGCATTAGAAATTTAGTAGTGAGCAAGATAAACCAAAACCTGCTTTGATTTAGCTTACATTCTAGCAGGGAAGACAGACAATCAATAGATATATCTTTATACAGCTAAATGTCGGGTAGTGATAAATGCTAAGGAGAAAACTAAAGCAGGGCAAAGGAGTAGAGAGTGGTGGAGGGAATTCTTGTTTTAGCTGGAAACTTCAAGGAGGATCACTCAGGGGGTGACATCAATAAGACTTGAATGGGTTCAATGATAAAAGCATTCCAAGCAGAGGGACCAGGAGCTTGACGCAGTAATGTGCAAGGCAAGTTTCCTGAACAGTGAGGAGACCACTGTGGCTCAGGTATAGTGAGCAAGGAGAGTCAGAGACAAGATCAGAAAGGGAGGCAGGGGATAGACGGTGTAGAGTTTTGGAGGCCATAAAGAGGAGCTGAAAAACTATTTTAAGTGAAATCAAGCCACCAAAATATTTTTAAGCAGGTATATACAACACTTGGTTTATGTTTCTATAGATCTGTGAACCCTGATGAAGAGAGTCCCAGATGTGAGAGTGGAAGGAGAGAACCCAGTTAGAAAGCTAGTGCAATAGACCAAGTGACAAATGGCAGCTCAGTACACAGGGTTAGTAACTGAAAGTGAGGGAGGCATGGCTGGATCAGAATATATTTTGAATACAGAGCCAACAGTCATGTAGATAGCTTCACAGAGAAGAATCTAAGATGATCTTGAGGATTTTATGCAATCCAAGTCCCATTTTTATGGCTTAGGTGAAAGCAATCTCCTCTGGAGAGCCTTCCTTAACATGCTCTGCTTCCCCTCATCTATCTCTCCCTGAATGTCCAGAGAACATTGCAGCACTGCTAATAACACATTTCACACCCTGTAGAGCAAAGCTACCTCTGCACAGGTTATTTTTGCAGCCTCCACCAGATGCAGTTCATGACTTGTGCACAACAGTTGACCATAAAACACTAGTGAGATTGAGTAGATTAACTAACCTGATGTTGTTTATTGTTGCTTCCAAAGCATGGTGGTAAAACTGTCCAATCATTAGAAGGTAAACAGAAGAATTTTTCAACATCACTGGCTTTTAATTACTTGATAGATGCCTCTGCTTGAATTATTGGCATTGTGAGAATTAAAATGTGATCACTTGATTAAAAGGGAGCTCATGTGTTGAGTGAGTGATGCAGAGAGTGCCGGAGGTTGGGATAGTTGGTGAATCCTCTTTTCTCAGCTCAGGTTCAAGTGGGAAAGCTGTGAGAAGAGTGAAAATGCCCCAGAGAAGGACCCAACTGCCCCTTCTAAGCATGACAGAAGTGAGAGGAGGCAGAGATTTGGGAAGCTTGAGAGTCAAACCATATTGACCTGGATTCACATTTGATCTCCACTATTCACTACATCTGGAGTTCTGGGGAAAGCATTTGTTTTAGTTCTTTCATTTGCTTATATACAAAAAAATAAAAAAATGCCAAGTGTACAAGTGCATTTCTACAGATGCTCACTCTTGTGTACCCATTTTCTAGATAAGAATATCAAGCACTTCCAGCATCTCAGCAGGCTCCCTCATTTCCCTTCCTAGAAAGGTAGCTGTCATTATAACCCCTATTACCATGGAGCAGTTTTCCTGTTCTTAGTCTTCATGTAAATGGAATTATGCAGAATGCATTCTTTTATGTCTGGATTCTTTCTGAGCAAGTGCTTTAAACTTATTAAGCCTCAGTTTCCTTATCTTTGTAACAGAAATACCAATAACACATATTGTGAAAATGTGAATATTTAAGATGATAGAGCTTATAAAAAGCTTTGGAAAGTGCCTGGAGCATACAGTATACTGAATAATTTGCTAGCCTTCCTTCCTTCCTTCCTAAGTTCCTAGAGCTGTTAAGCACTATTGGGGTATAAGGGAATTATAAAAAGGAATACATATCTTTAAGGAGATAATAATCTAGTTTGGCAGAGAAGAAAGTAAAGTGGCTGATAAGTGATAAAAGATAATATGAAACACGATAATATTAACATAATGAATATAATAATATCAATTACTAATCACAGTGCTGAGTGGAGAGGAGACAGGCAATATAGTGAAATGGTTAAAACTACAAGTTCTGGAGGTTTAGGACGTTGATTCTAGTCTCAGTTTTTCCACTTACCAGCTGTGCAACCTTAGGATGCCACATAATGTCTCTAAGAATCAGTTTCAGTATATTTATACAAAAATGGGACCAATACTCTTATTCACCTTTGTACCACCACATGCATCTACCATGATAGCATTATACAAAGTACTTCAGCTGCTGTAAACTTAGCTGTGCTCCTCCTGTGTATTTCTCCTTCCCCCAACCCATGCCAACCACAAATGCTTTTTACCATAGCTGTAGTTTTGTCTGAAAAGTAAAAAAAGTGCAATTTTCACAGCTATTTTGAAGCCAATATTTAGAGACCCAAATTCTTTAAACATTTTCAAAAACACATTGTTTTGAGAAAACATTTTCCAAACAGTTTTATGCATTCTGCTTTCCAATGTTCAAAATCAAAGTTTTTTAAAAAACAAAAACAAAACTTAAAACTCAACATGTCTTGAAAATATTTTTCAAATTGAGAAAATATCTGAAAATCTTCTTGCAGATATGATGATTACTGAGATGATTCATCCCTAATAAATCTTTTTTCTGGTGATATTCTGATGACTGTATTTTTAGGACTTGATTTAGCTAGATTATTTTTTCAAAAACATATTTATTTTCTATCTTCAGTCTCAGCCAAGAAACCAGGAAAAACTGAAACCTTTAAACTTCAACATAAAACATATGTTAAATAAATGAATCATCTTTTCATTTTCATTTTGGCTGCCAGGAAACTCAGGGTTGCATTAGACAAAGGTAACTTTTCTATCCTAGATCTTTTTTTCTCTACAAAAGTTTTTTTTTTATCACTCTGTTGATTTTATTTATCTACTTTATTTCTATGCATTTCTATGTTAATCTGTTTCCAATCAATTTTTAATTGAGATGGAGCTACTAGTGACATATAAGACATAAATGTTTCAAATATCTATAAACTTAAAAATCTACTTTGTAGTAAATGAGGAAAATATTTGAACCAGTATTTCACAGAATAAGACATCTATCTCTAAAAATATGCCCAATTTCAGGAATATTCATAAACACAAATTTTAAAATGCAAGAAATATTGCTTAACATACATTCATATGGCAAAATTAGAAAGTTAGATAATATTACAAAGTGGTAATGATATGGGCAATCATTCTCCTGTACTGCTGACTGGAGAGTAAACTGGTATAGCAAATTTGGAGTGCAATCTGGAGAAGCTTAATTAAATTAATTATACATAAGTCTTATGAATCATTTTATAGTTCTGGAACTGACCCATTAAGGATCCATGCTATGATGTTTATGGAATTATTGATTTTGATAGCAATGAAAGCAACTTAGATATCAATCACTAAGGGTTTTATCAGTTAAATGTAGCATATTCACATTCTAAGAATGCTATTGAATATTACAACCCTAGATACATATCTTGGTCAGTTCTGCCTGCCTTAACGAAATACCATATGTTTGGTAGTCTGAACAATAGAAATAAAACTTTGTAGCTCTGAAAGCCTGAAGTCCAAGATTAGCGTCCCAGCATGGTTGTGTTATTTTGATGCCTGTATTCTAATAAGGGCACTAATTCTATCACAAAGGCTCCATCCTCATAACTCATCTATCCCTAATTACTTCTCAAAGGCCCCTCTCCAATTCTTCTCCAACTACTGTCATATTGGGGGTAGGGCTTCAACTTACAAGTTTTGAGGGACATGAACAGTAAATCCATAATATTTTGCCAAGTGTCTTCCAAATTCATGTCCTTTTCATATGAAAAAATACATTCATTCATCCCAACAGCCCCCAGAGTCTTAACTCATTCTATCATCAACTCTAAAGACATAAATGTCAAAGTTTCATCTAAATTACAATGATCCATGCATATCCATGATTATAGCAGTACAATTCATAATAATTGAATTGTGGAAGTAGCTTATATGCCCATCAATAGATTAATGGATAAAAAAATATGGTATTTATATGTAATGGAGTACTACTCTGCCATAAAGAAAGATAAACTTAGTCATTTGTAGGAAAATAGATGCACCTTGAGACCATTGATATTAAGTGAAATGAATCAGATATACAAGCTGAAATATTGTATGATTTATCTTATATGAGAAACCCAAAATGTAAATAAAGAGCAAAGTAAAAGTTAGATAATAGGAAATAAGGAGATAGATCTTTCTCAAATGAGAAACAGATCAGAAGATGGAGGGAGGGATGGGGTAGGAGCAGAGGGAAAGGGATTAAAATATGAATTTATATGTGTAATGTAATCACTATGTAATACATGCAGGTGCCAATAAAAACAAAGTAAAATAAATTAGATATGAGTTAAACTCACAGAGCACAATTCATCCTGAGGCTAATTTCTCTCCACCTGTGAACCTATGACACCAGACATTCGTAGCTATGTGAGTCCAATAGTGAAGACTACCATGGGATAGGCATTCTCACTCTAAGGGCAGAAATAGAAAAGAAGGTGTGATTGACCCCAGCAAATTCAGAACTTAGTAAGGCATTAAATATTTATTTGTTTACTTGTCTTTTCATTAGAGCATGTTTGCAGCACATAATATTTACACTTCTTGTGTGGTGTGGGTACATGTTTGCAACACATCAGAATATCTTTTTTTACTCCTCCCAATAATCCTATTTGGTTTGAAGACCTGCCTTCCAGACTCCCTGAAGTTGTGATTCACTCCCAATGGCTTGCCTTGTAGAGATCATTCCCTAACGGGTCTGCTAGTCTGGGGACCTTGCTCCAGTGTTTTAGGCACCTTTTGCCCAAACTTTGTCAAGGAAGATTGTCCCCCAAGACTTTGGGGGACAAGACATTTGTACTGGTGAAACCAAGGCAATGGTAACACCTTCTGACAGTGAGGGGGTAGCAGTGATGACCTCTGAAGTGCCTTTGTGCTAAGCCTTTTCTCTTTTGGAAGAATTACGTATATTTGCAGTTGGATAGCTTTATGATCCCATCCTGTGATATCCAAGAAGGATGACAGCCTTCCTTCTTTCCAATCTGCATCCTCTCCTTTAGTCCAGACTGGCGGGGCCTCTGCTGGTGCAACTGCATCTCAATTACTGCCATCTGTTGACAAGACTGATTAGGCCCATGAGTCACACTCATGGTCTTTTATCATTATTCATGCACACCCTCAGTGTTCTCTTCAGAACAAGCTTTCTTATTTTTGTAATATAGATAGCCTGATAATTTCCCAAATCTCCAAATTCTGGTTCTTTTTTGCTTAGCAATTCCTTTATTTCACCTCTCTGCTTTTACATTTTACTATAGACAGTCAGGAAGAACAAAGCGAGTCCTTTAACACTGATTAGAAATATTCTCAAGTAAGTATGCAATGCACGCTTGCAAGGTCTACATTCTGAAAAACGCCAGGACATAGTTCAGTCAAGTTCTTTGCCACTTTAGAGCAATTACTGCCTTTTCTACAGTTGCCAGCACATGTTCCTCACCTCCATCTGAGATTAACCCGGACTGCTCTTAATGTCTGTATTTCTAGCCTGCACATCAACTCTTTCAGACTCAATCCATTATCTCCTTCCAGAGCTGCTTCCACAGCTTTGGGTATTTCTTACAGCAATACCAAACTGATTTAATCAGTTTAGCGCGTCCACATGTGAAGCCAATTGGGCTCCAACATTTGAATTTCAGTGGGACAAACATGCAGTTCATGACAGTACACCAATACCAATATGAATAGATGTTTTAAAGCATATAATGTTGAATAAAAGAACAATAAAATAAGTTTCATAATACAATATGGTTTATGCAGAAAACCTATAAAATTTTAATGTCATGTGTATCTAAATAAATATATGAGGAATGGATCCAAGAGATATGTATTAAGCACATTAGGATGGGTATCCATGGGGCAGAAGAGAAAAGAGCTTGGAAATAGGAGTAAGCACAAAAAATAGTTATTTAAAATAAAAAGGTTGTGTGAAGACAAAAAATAAAATTATTTAAAAGTAAAAGGTAGTGGCAAACACCAGTAATACCAGCACTCTGAGGCAAGAGCATTGTGATTTCAAGCTTGGCCTAGAAAATTTAGTGAGACCTTGTCTCAAAATTAAAAAAAAGGTTGAGGCTGTAGCTCAGTGTGAATGTCCTGGAGTTAGTCCCTAGTACTCCAAAAGAAAGGAATGAATAGAAAACAAATAAAAATGACAGTCCCAGTAATGAAGACTGTGTGAAGGAATACAATTACAAGCGAAGGAGTACAATTAAGTTAAATTTATGAATCTTGAGGTTAATGAGAAAATATTTATAAAGCTATTAATTGTGATTTAATATTAGTTCTAATAAATATACAATGAAACATTCTGGCCTTTAAAATGTAGCCTTTTACTGATATGGTTTTTATTCTACAAATGAAGAAAATCTCTCTGCCTACCTCAAAATCATCTGAAAGGTATGCATGGAGTCAAGCTGACCTCAATGGAAATGAGGGGCGGGCTTATAAAAATCAAGCCTTAATGTATCTTGAGAGTGAGAATGATGTGTACAGTGGGGTATAATTTTTTTCCTCATGACATTGCAATGGTTGAGTGTTGCATATAAGTAGGAAAGCAATCTCTGTGGAGAAGCTTCGATATTCAATCCAAGATTAGCTAGCTCAAAAGAGCAGATAAATGATGCACATTGTGTTTATTGCTGGGGTGCAGGTGGGATGTAGGGGAATTAGGAGTAGAAATGAAAGGAGGGAGACAAAGTGGAGAAGAGGGGTTATTTGGGGTAGAGGGAAAGTTCTTTCAAGAGGAGAATTAGGATGGATAAAAAATGGTTCTGAATAAGAAGAGCGAGAATAGAGATTGTATTGATGGGTGAAAACCTAGAAATTAGACTGAGAGGCCAAGGGAGAAGGGGAATTTTTCAAGTAGGAACCAAAGGAATATATGACTATTTCCTCAGTTTCCCATGGAGAGGCTCCCAGCTGTCTGAGAGAAGCCACCCCAATGACTCTCTTCTTCCAGCACACATACACATTCTACCACTGTGATGCAACGGGCCAAGTATTCAAACTAAGGCTTCCAGAAAGTTAGCATAACAGAAAAATGAAATTGACTGCACTGGAAAACACTGATCCTATAGATTAATAAAATCAGGGGAAATCTCAGTAGCAGGAGCTTGCCCCACTAGACATGAGGGCATAAAATGCATTTTAGAGTACTTTTTATATTCCTATCTACCACTCTTGTGATGGTCATTTCGTGGACACTTGGTCACCCTTCTCTTTACTCTAAGGACCTCAGCTCACAGGCCTCCTTGACTCACCATATCCTCTTTTTACCTGGGAAGCACAGAAGATGCATACCATGCACCATGACCTTGCACCTCTCTGCCCTTTTACTTCTCAGCACATCAATTGCCCCAGTCACTTGGCATCACTGGGTATGGTTTCACCTCTAAATGACTCAACTCCAACATTTCACCCAGCCCCAAATCTCTCAGCAATGGCTCAGTCCCCAGGTGTCCAGTGCCCCAAGCCCTTCTTTTCCTCTTCGCACTGTCCCTTATCCAGTCAGGATACTATTGCATTTTGAGAATCGACTGAATCTGCATCCCCGTGCACTGCAAATACCATATCTGTACTACTTAGTCTCAGCTTTATCCCCAAACATCTGATTCCTTCAATCCCATAATGATTTATCA